>PVHX01023096.1:0-26423 GCA_004024805.1 Geosciurus inauris
CCATCATGGACTGAGGCCTCAGAAACCATGAGCCAAAATAACCCTTTCCTTCTCTAGTTGTTTTTCTCAGGTATTTTGATCATAGCAATGAAAAGCTCAAACACAATGGGAGTTTATATTCTGTTAGAAAGTGGTTCAGTGGTCAGTCAGTGGTTCCCCTTGTATGTGGTGATTCAGGAGCCCAGGAGACTGCCATCTGTAAACTTTGCAGTTCTCAAGGGCTGGATTGTCTCCACATCCATCTGGTAGAGCGAGGAAAAGGACATGGAGGAGAGATGCCTGCTTCTTAAAGTGTTGGTCCAGAAATGGTCCACATTACTCTGGCCTTCACTTCGCAGTGAGGCACAGGTCTCTACTAAATTGTTGAAGAGGTGGGAAATGGGTTTCCCTGGCTGGGCAGCAACTCCAAGTTATATATATACATATATATTTACTTATTCTTTATTACTGGGGGTTGAACCCAGTGGCACTCTGCCACTTAGCTATATTCCCAGCCCTTTTCATTTATTTTTTTGATACAGAATCTCACTAAGTTGCCTAGAATGACCTCAAACTTGCAATTCTCTTGCCTCAACCCTCCAAGTCACTGGGATTACAGGTGCATTATCATGCCTGGCCCACTTATTTCTTTATGCCTTGAGACAGAAGAATGGATTTTGATGGGTGATCTCTGCCACATCGAACCACTTCTGGAAATCCTTGTTTATAGGGATGAGGTTGGGATGGGGAGATCATTTGCAGAGCCCTGGAGTTCAGAATTAGCTGTAAGGGTAAGCCAATGACTCATGAGTAACAAGACCCAACATCCTCTAAGTGTTGCCAATTAGAATATAGGCAGAAGTGGCATTTCCCCCTTTTCCTTGGAATTAGCTGCTTGACTGTGTAAAATTACTGAATAATTGAAAAACCCTCTCATTCGTTTAACTATTTGGATCGCATATGGCCATAGTATTGAATTTCATTTATGATTGAACATAAACAATTTATGAACAGTCTAAGTTCTAATATATGCATCTGAAAAATCCTTTATTATTGGGAACAAAACACTTAAAGGCATATGGTAATTTTTTCCTTTCTCTTTAAAAGTATTGCTGATGACTGCATGGCTTATGACTACTAAGAAATGGAATTTCAAAATGAGCATCAGACTTATTTTTCAAGTGCCTTGTCATAATGCACTGCTACCCATGTAATAAAGTAATTTTCCCTTGTGTGATAAATATTGCACTAAAGAAGAATGAGCCTTGTCTGATAAAATGGCTTTTATTAATCTCCTAATGCTTTTATTTTGTTCTAGAATTATGAATGGTTTCACGAGAGCAGCAAACAGGTTATGATCAGAGTTGAATATTATTGCTTTTCAGATATCTTTGGTTAATGCCTGCTGTTTATTTCAAACACAAATGCCCCATTAAGAAAAATCAACTATAATGATCTGACTTTATTATCAAGAAATTATACCTGTTATGTAAACCTTGCTAATTATAAGCACTTGGATTCATTTGGGTGATATAACAGATGAAAAGGGCCATTTGTTAGGGGAAGTACTTGATATTTGTAAGCAGTGTAATAAAACTAAAATAATAAAAACAGTCTGAGGAATGGAGAATGTTAATGAGGAATGGAATTTGCCCAGGAATGCATTATCCCAGGAGACAATGTGGAGCGTGGGACCCGGTTCTTTACTTTGGACAGCAATCCCCCTCAGTCCCACGGCTGCCCTTCCTTGTCTCCTCCTGCTCCTGCTTACTTTTCCTGGCTGAGCTCATTCATATACCTACTTCAGCTTCTGTTGTCTTCTAAGTCTCTACAACTTCAGCACTGCCCTCCTCTTGCTCGCTGTCTCTACCTGGATGACTCATAGGAACCTGAACCCATGTATCCAAATAGAATTTATCTCCTGTCCTCTTCTTGATGGGTTTCCCTCCGCTGCTATCACAGCGTCACCCCTCCCTCCCTCTCACCCCATGCCTGATCAACCACCTCCTCTTTTTTTCAGTTAGATCTTTTTTGATTCTACTTCTAGTTGCCTCAATCTAGGCCATCATCACTTCTTATTCTAATTACTTTGACCTATATTCTACCCAGCAGACTCAGAGCACATAGGCATTAAAGCAATTTTATTTTTGTCTTCTGCAGTCTTTTATTTCCTCAACTTTTTATTTTTAAAGATTTTATTTATTTCTCTGTTTTTCTTTTATTAGTGCGTTATAGTTATACATAATAGTTGGATTCACTTTGACGAAATCACACATGCCTGGAATTTGATTTACTCCTTTTCCTCCCTCCTCCCTCCCCCAATTCTCTTTCCTCTACTGGTCTTCCTTTCACTCATTTATTTATTTACTTTTGATTGGTGCTTTATAGATATACACAAATATAGAATTCATTGTGGTATATTATACATGTACATAGAGCAATTTTGTTAAATTCACTCCACATTTCCTCCTCTTTCCCTTTCTTCCTCCCTCTTGATCTCCTCTTTCTACTCCACTGATCTTCCCTATGTCCTTATGATATCTGATCCTCCTACCCTTTTCCCCTCATTTTGCCCTAGTTTTCACATATGATAGAAAACATTCAACTTTGATTTTCTGGGTTTGACTCATTTCACTTAGCATGATGTTCTCCAGTTCCATTTATTTACTGGCAGATGGCATAGTTTCATTCTTCTTTATGGCTGAGTAAAACTCCACTGTGTATATATACTATAGTTTCTTTATGGTTCCATAATTTGGCTGTTGACCTCAACTTATTATATCAAAATATGTCAAACCTATAGAAAAGTTGGAATAGTAGAACAATAGGCATGTGGATAAGCTTTACTTCCTGGGTTCAGTGATGGTTAACATTTTGCTACATTTCTCTCTCTCTTTCTCTCTTTCTCTCTCTCTCTCCCTCCCCTCTGTCTCTTATGTATAGTCTTTTCTCTATACCTTTGTAGGAACCCAGCCCTGCTCTGGCTCCCTGAGGATTATGACCAGGTTGGAGTGGACACTGCCCTCCCCATGTGTTTCTAATAGCTTGACTCCAGTGATAAATGGTGCTTTAGGCCGAAGTAGAGGGAGAGAGCAGAAGAAAAGGGGTTCCATGGTGAGGGCTACTGTGAGCCTTGGTGAACCACCAGCATTGGTTTGAGAGTCTGGGTGTCAGCATTGGCAAGCAGGCTGGTTCCTCAGACTACAGCTTGGTCATAACTGGAAATAGAGGGCTCAGGGTGGTGTTAGAATGTCAGGTGAGACTGTGTCCTCCATAGCAGTGTCTTCCTGGATGACACTGGCAGTGGTGGCTAGATCCAGATGCTTCTTTCAAGTGACTCTTTGACAGTGAACATGTGGAACAAGGTGTGAACTGGCTTGTTTCTGGTATAACACTCCGAGATTCTCAGAATGGGTGAGGCTTTGAAGCCAGGGAGGAGGCAATGGTGTCAAACCTTGGGAATAAAAATGGAGGCCACAAAACAGTAATGCATGGGCCTTGTTCTACTGTGACTTTACAGGCTGGTGCTCATGGACAGGTATAAATACACTGAGAGAAGTATAAGCTGCAAGGGGAACATTTGTGCCTCCCTTGCTCTCTCTGCTTCCTGGCTGCCACAGGCTGACAGCTTTCCTTGCCCTTCCAGTATAATGTTCTGCTCATCTGGGACCCAGAGCACTAAAATCAGCTGACCATGGACTGAACTCCTGAAACTGTGAGCCCAAACAAACTTTTCCTCTTCTAAGTTGTTCTTGAATTTTGATCACAGTGATGAGAATCTGATTAACACATGACTATTACTTCCCTTGCAGTTCCATGTTGCCACGTGAAATATGAAGATTGATTTGTGCCATTGCTGCTTTGGGACTTCAGACACCTGGATGTACACCTCTTGGCTCTCTTTACTTCCTACTGGCTGGACTCTCTCACCTCCACCAGATGTACAGATGAGGGCACTGTCCTGGGAGTTGAAATGACTGTAGTGAGGCCACTCACTGACTTGGATTGCTCACCATGAATTTTTAGGTGAACAAAACCTGTTTTTCAATCTTTAAATTATCGTTGAGATTGTTTTATCAGGTTAGCCTTACTCTAACCAATACAGTCATGCATCCAACAAGTATTGAACTATACATCAGATTCTGTGAAAGATGATGGGGGCTACAGTTCAGTGAAAATCCACTGGGGAATGGACAAATAGGATATGATTACTATTATGATACATACTAAGGCCTAGAGGAGAGGTTTGTGGTGAAACAACTGTATATAGCCAGGGGAATTTACCCAGACATGGAGATGAATACAGGCTTTTATAAGAAAAAAAATTATTCAATAGAAGTCTTCAGAAAGAGCTGGAGTTACCTTGTGGGAGGTAACTGGTAGAGGTCATCTGCCTAGAGTCAGCAGGAATTGCATGTGCAAAGGCCCTAGGGTAGCAGCTTATATAGTGCACTTCAGGATCTGAAAGGAAGCCAGTGTGACTGACACGAAGAGAAAGAACACACTTAAAGGCTTGGCTGAAGAGACAGAATGAGGCCATGATGAGCTTTGTAGGTCAAGATCTGGGTCTTTATCCTGAGTGAAAAGGTTATAAGTAGTTGAAAGATGACTAAAGTTATTGAAGAATTAAAGCACAGGGGTGACTCAGAGTTGTATTTGGAAAATATTTCCTTGGCAGCGATGTGGAGAACAAAGGAGTTTAGGGAGTTTACTTAGGGGGCTATTGAAATATTGAAATAATCCATGTTAGTTGGGGACATGTGTGCTAGAACCTCTGAGATCACCAAGAATGATTTGGCATGATTTTTTTTCATGGTCTTGGACATTGAGCCCAGTGGGGCTCTACCACTGAGCTGCATACCCAGCTCTTTTAATTTTATTTTTCTACCTTTTGAGATGGGGTCTCAGTAAGTTGCTGAGGCTGTCCTTGAACTGGCCTCAGCCTCTGGAATAGCAGGGGTTGTAGTCATGTGCCACTACCCTCTGCTTGGGGGGTGATTATGAGTTGGGGTTAGAATTCCCAAAGTTGTAGGTAAGCATAAGCCCCACCAATATTATTTCATGATTGCAGCCCTTGTTTTTCATGCAGGCTGGGCCACCGGGGAAGCTCAGATTACAAAGGTTAAAAAAAACTACAGCATTTCTATTTTGTGAATCCTCAAATTCAAGTGTATGACCTGACACTGGGACAAATACTTGAAGATCCAGGATAATTTTGTAAAGTCTGGATTTAGCAGGGTCAGATTTGGTGGCTCATTCCTCCTAATGTGTATAAAAGCACATTGGGTTATTTCATGCAACCCCAGGTGGTGTGTGCACATCTTGGTGGAGCAGGAATGTGTAATGTGTTAATAAGATGCTTCGTGTGATGCCAAAGTGCTGAAGATCGTCGAGGCGCCTGATACTCAGCAGGCTTTTTCACTCTTCTCTGTAATGTCATCGTCGTTAGTGGGCCATCTAAGGACCTGTACCGTCTAGGGAATTGACGCCTTCAAGTTTTTGTCTTCACAGTACAAAGAAGACTCTTGAGCCACTGACTGAGCTTTATTCCCTTGTGGTGGTTGACAGGGGGTTCCGTGCTCAATTGCGCCTCTCACTTCAGCTCTTTAATTGTAGTTTTTCCCTTTGGGTAATCTCATTGATGAAAAGTGTAACCCTGGCAATAATCTACATTACCATTATAGAACAAAGGGGATTAAGAACTATTTTCAACTCAGTCAATTAGGCACAGTTCTGAGGACCATGTGATAGCCCTGTGATAGATGATGTGAAATTATAATGTTAACGACTTTTTAAGAAGCAAATCTCTATTATGGCTCATAGCCTACTTTCCCTAAAATTAGTTCTGTTCATCACTGATTGATGTGATTTCTGTGAAACAGTGTCCATGAGAATAAAGAATGGAGTTGTTTGTTTTCCCTTATCTCTAATATGTAGCCATACATACATATAGGTAGGATTTGACTATGATAATTTAAAGAACCATCTTTCATTACAATTAACATTTAAAACATTGTTTCTTGGGTATTAAGATGGGTAACTTGTTTTTAAAAATTTGCATTTTTTTATTGTGAGTGACAGTAACCATCACTAAGTTCTACCGATTTCCCTTTCTCATTGTTTTTTTTTTGTCCTGGGGATTGAACTCAGCATAGTTGACCACTGAGGCACATGCCTATCCCTATTTTTGTGATTTATTTAGAGACAGGGTCTCATTGAGTTGCTTAGCACCTCGCCATTGCTGAGGCTGGCTTTGAACTCATGATTCTGTTTCAATCTCCCAAAGTGCTGGGATTATAGGCGTGGCCCACCGCACCTGGCTTCCCTTTCTGATTCTTGAACCTGTCTACTTCTTTTCATCTCTACCTTTGTAATTTCTTGTCTGGACCACTAAAATAACCTCCTGGAGTAATTAGTTAGAAAAGTTGAAGGGCTGTGACTAAATTTGTATCCAGGTCTGTGGAATAAGTCACACCAGCTCTTATAGATCTTTTCTATGGGTATCTACTCTATACTATGGATTTATTTGTTGATTCTTGTGACAGCACCTCACTATTTGATGTTTGTTTTTATAGTAAGTTTTAATGCCTGCTTGGGATTAAATATTCATAGACAATTTTGTGCTAGATCCCTTAGAAATTTTGTAAGAAGCTTGTCCTGGATTGGAGTCTATCTTGAGGTTTGGTTATTTTGAATAGGGAAATGGTTGTGGAGTTTTTGGTTGGTTGGTAGACATACTCAAGGGTGTAGAGGAAACTTGTTAAAATTCTTCCCACCTAGCTCTGTGGATTCACTTTCAGAGGATCATGTTCTTTTGGTTAGGAGAGATTCCTTCATGGTTCTTTAAGATGGGTAGTATTTTTAATTTTTAAAGTTGTAGCAAATTTTATGCTTTTGTTATATGCTCTCCTTGGTTGTTTAGTAAGAAGGTGGAAAATGGACTAGCATGACCCAGAAGTCTGCTAGCTTTTTAAAAATTTTCTATTCAGCATGTGATTATTTGACCTATGTTAGGTTCTGAAGATACAAAGATCAATCAAGATGACTGAGATCAAGATGAACATACAGATCTTCAAGAAGATGTAGCCTTTGCCTTTGAGAAATGGATATTCCTGGGACTTATTATAAACAGGGTGGTAGACTCTTCTGTCCTTCTACATCACAGAGATTTAATTATGGACTGGGGATCAAAGGGAGGATAAAGAGTTTTCCTTAAACTTCTTTCTTGATTTTGTGGGAGGTGCTGTAATTCTGAAGTTTTAGCTCTTAGAAGGGTTTAGGGAATGCTAATTTCAGTCACTTTCCCCCTTCATTTAAAGTTCATTTTCAGATGGAAAAGACCCCTAGAGAGGTGAAGCGATGTGTCATCAGGGCCACATAGTCTGATGATCAGGCCACCATCCCCTGCATTGGCGAGGACCTGCTGAGTGCTCTCTGCAGGGTGAGTATAGGACTGTCTTGTTACACACAGAAGTGTGAATGTGAGTCTCTGGTGGGTTCTATCCATGTAAATAGAATATCCTTTTAATAATAAAGATTTGTGTAAAAGTGGCAATTTAGTCTTGACATAAAATAACTTGATAGCTGTTTCTTTTTACTTCCTTTTTTTATTTCTCCACATCTTTGGATTGCCTTCTGCTATGGATCTTTATTCTCACTCAACTCTGCTTGCCTGTAAGGAGACATTTCTGTTTAATAAAGAGGGTTTGCCGAGGGCAGTGAAAGCAGCAGTAGAGGGACTAATAGTAGCCGGGACTGTCTTGGTACTGAGAGAAAGAAATGAACTTGAACTAGGGAAAGCAGAAAAGAGGACCTATTGGCTAATGTGACCGAGAAGAGCAAGGTGGAGTCAGCTTAGGGAAAATTGGAACTGGGGACTTGAACACTAGGGGGACTCCTGCGCACTGCTTGCCTTGGCTTCTCTGAGCATCAGCCTCAGACCAGCTGCTCAGACCAGCGGCTCCTGTGGTTGGACCCATGGTTGCTGCAGGTCCAGCATCACATATACACACTTCCAAGACCAGAGGGGAAAGGCCTTTTTTTCAGGTTAAGTTTGGTGTAAAACATATCCAGGCTAGAAATCTGATTGGCTGCACTTGAGTCATATGTCTGTTCCTGGACCAGTCATAGTGACTAAGGGATGAGACTTCAAGATTGGCCTAATTAGACCAACTCCCCATTTGTTGGCACATGTTGGAAACATCCACCAGGTCCATGTGATTTAAAAAGTGTCTACTAGAAGATGCTGCTCTGGGCATCTGTTTTAATAGTTTTTTTTTGAAGTTCTCCTTCCCTTTGCTTCCTTATATTTGTGTATTTATTGAATGACATCAAGGAAAGAACCTCTGTTAGATCTAAACCCTCTTTATCCCATGGTAGCATATGGTTATCCTTAACAAAGGGGAGTGACCAGAGTATCTCTAAAGGGAAGATGTGCTCAGGGCAGGAACTCAGGCTGAGTTGCCCCAGAGAACAGGTCCCATTGAACTTGTTTTGATTGGCAGGATATACAGTAATGGGCTGTAATATAAATCCTGAATCTGTGTTAAGGGAGGGATTTCTGTATTTCTGGCAGCTAGTAGATAAGAACCAGAAATTCCTGTGTGCTGAAAATTGGAGCACAGAAAGATTGCTGCTTTTATGAGAGGAGAGAGTGGATGACAAAGAAAGAAAAAAGGGTGCCTATCTTGTTTCTGACCTCTGTGGCCATAGCCTTCTATTTTTTGGCAAGAGTCTCAACTTAGGAGCTTACATGGGGGCTTCTCCAGCTAGTCCTCTACTCTTCAAGGCAGGAAACAGTGCTTGTTAGTTTTTTGGTCTCTTTTAATTGGCTTGAAAATTTAATTAGAATAATTCCAGGTGCATGCAATTGTTAAAAAAAAGAAAAAGAAAAATAAAATCTATTAATTAGCTACCCACAGCCTGCCTTCTCAAGTTCGATTTAAACTCTGAGAAGAAAATGCCATATAGCTGTGTTCCATACTGCCAGTATGTAAACCACTACCTGCGAGGAGAACATTAGCAAAGAGAAGGCTTTGGAGGGAGTCAGACTTTAGAGAAGGAAGGAGGTCGTGAGGGCTTAGAACTGGATCACTGAACTGGTGAGAGTTATAAAGAACTCCCTTTTCTCTTTTGTTTCAGATATTCCTTGCAGCTCTGGTGTGACAACAGTCTCATAGAGGCCCAAACATTCACTCTGCTAATGACAGTAGACATTTCTAATCACCTGAGAGACGAGGATGCCTCATTTCATGAGATGTGCTTGAAAGTGTAACAATCTGCCTGCAGTATAGGCTCTGTGGAGAGCTAACACTTGAAAGGCATCCAGCCTCAATTTAGTTCAGAAACATCTTTCAAACATTCAGTAGAGCCGATTTTCCTTCCATCCAAACTTCATGCTCTTGACTTTTGGTTCATCTACTGCACCAGAATTCAGCCAGGGGAGGCAGCTTGCCTCAGAGGTGGCAGTTCATATAACAGAGCTAGCCTGTTATATTCTTTCTCGCTCTGTTTCTCTCTCTCCCTCTACTCATTTGGGGACTTGGTAAATTGAAGATCCTGATTCACTGGGGCTGGGGTGGGCCTGAGATTCTGCATTTTTTCTTTCTTTCTTTTTTGATACTGGGGATTAAAGGATTGAAGTCAGGAGCCCTTTTTATATTATTTTTAGTTTTTAGACAGGGTCTCACTAAGTTGCTCAGAGCCTCATGCAGTTGCTGAGGCTGGCCTCATATGTATGATTCTCCTGCCTCATCCTCCTGAGTCACTGGAATCACAGGCATGAACCACTAAGCACTGTAAAATCCTGCATTTCTAATAAATTCCCAGTTGATGCCAATGTTGTTGGCCCCAGGGCCACATTTTGAATAGAAAACAATTAAGTTACAAAGACAGAGGGGAAAAGGAGCCTAGACACTTTAACTGTGAAGAAGGCATGACAGTCTGAGAACTTGTACTACACAGGTTCCCAGATATGCCCTAGTTTCTCCTCTGGGTCATGCTTTTATTTTCTGCTACTCTTCTATGGAGTCCATCTGAGATATATCTTTTGAATAGAGCCTTTTTTTGTGAGCTCACTTGAGGGGATTTTATTCTGTTCCTTGCAGCAAGATGTGCCTGGTTAGATCAAGAAACAGTTACATCAGTATTTAGAGAAAAATCCACAGGTAAGGTTGTATAAAGTACAAATAACCAGACTTTGCCTTCCCTTGGGCTGTGGCCTGGTGACTTTCCCTGGTGCCTGCATCTTTCTATCAGGTGGGCACTCCAAGTCTGTGCCTTCAGGGGCAAGCCCTTCCTCCGACCCTGTTAACTTGCTCATTTCTCTAGTCACCTCCTTTAGCTAAGAGATGCAGTTTCAAAGTGGAAACACTTCCAATATGGCAGACCAAAGGCAGCAGCAAACTTAGCTGTTTGAGATAAACGCTATCAGAAAATATAGTAAATAAATCCATGGTGGGAATGCTAAAGGTTAAATTTATTTGCAATGTGAATGTCACATCAGTTGTGCTTTTACTCTGGCCTAGAATAATTTCTGGTTATAGCCACATTAACTAGAAAGTAGCTTGTATTCTATTATTTAAAATAGTCACAAACTGGGGAGAAGATTAGGAAGAACTGAATGTACACATATGACTGTCTTGGGTTGTTTTAATGTTGACCTTCCATGGCAACCACACTTAAGTTGGGCTCAGGCAGTGAAAAATGAAATGGAATAAATATATTTAGTAACACAAATACCAATGAAGATAATAAATTCTACTTAGCACTTGGCATGTGGATGCAAAAAAAAAAAAAAATCCAAATCCATTGGGTAAGCTTCAGTCACATAAGTCATACTTGCACTTTTGTGCAAGGCACCATGCTTAGGTGCACCAGGGATTCAACAGTGAGCAAGCGGCTATGCCTTTTCTCAGGTACTTAAGGTCTAGGAAAAAAATGACAAGAAAATGTTCTCTTCTCCCTCTATTTTTCCCGTTCACTGACAGCTACATTGATTCTTTTTTTATTAATCCAGTGAAATATATCTCTGAGGGTGAAATTTTAATCCCAGCATCAGGCCAATGAGGGAGATTTCTTTTTTTAAACAGAATTCCAGTGCTCCTCAGATTCTATGATGCAAATTTGTTTGGTACCAGGATTGAACCCAGGAGAATATAACCACTGAGCCACATTCCCAGCCCTTTTTATTTTGAGACAAGGTCTTGCTAAGTTGCTGAGGCTGACTGACAGAGTGGCTAGCACCCCGATAGAGCAGGTTTCTGCTCAGGAGGTGTGAGCCTCCTGGGGAAATAAAAAGTCTGAAATAATCAGTAAGAAATCAGACAAATCCAAAGATTACATTTAAACAGCAGGGTTCCTGATGGATATTCCAGCCCTGATAGGAACTGGAACTGAACAATTGAAAAAGGCCCCAATTCTTTATTTAAGGGAGGGGTACATCAAAGGCAGGGATATGGTTTCAATGACAGGAATCTTGTTTCAGTGTTTGTTTTTTGGTGTGGCAGAGGTCTTACAGTAAACAGGTTGTTTGGTGTTTGGCAGGTTATTCCCATCTCTGGGAGGCTGTTTGATCCTAACGCTCGCTGTGAGCTAAGGCACCAGCATGATCTGAGCTTTATCAAACTGGGGAATTTCACCCAGATGTTCCCAGAGAAGCAGCTTCCCTGCCTTAATGGCTCGAACAAAACCATAATTTATATATGGCCGTGCTTGCTGGGTTTATACGCATGCACCACTGTGCCCAACTGAGGGTCTATTCTTAAGGCTTGCCCCCATGAGTCCATCTTTCCGGATGATTCCATTTCTCACAGTCAAGGCCGCAGCCCCTTCCCTACTCTTTTGACCCTTATTTCTTGAAGCAGCTGCTGCTGCTGCTCCTTCGTGCTGGGGATTGAATCCAGTGCCTTGTGCACGCAAGGCAAGCATTCTATCAACTGAGCCAGATCCCTAGCCCTTGAAGTTTCTGCCTTGGCTTCTGCAAGGAGCCACGTGGTGAAAATATGTCAAGGATCAGATGGCAAAAATGTTACAGCCTGTTGAACAGGGTGAGCCCTACCACCCACCATCCACCATCCACTCTTTCCACACTGCTTCCTCAACCCACCCTCTGCTTTTTTTTTTTAAAGGATAGTGTGTCATGGTGAATAAAAGCATAAAACTACCATATTTGTCTCCAAAATTCAATGCTGAAGCCCTATCCTCCAATGTGGGCTGTACTGGAGATAAGGTCTTATAGGAAGTAAGTTAGGTTAAATGAAATTGTAGGGAGGAGCCCCAATCTGACAGAACTGATCCCCTAATAATAAGAAGAAGAGCCACCAGAGTTCTATTTTTACCTTATGAGTGAAGAGGCTGCCATCTGCAATCCAGGAGAGCCCTCACCAGAACCCAGCCAGATGGCAGACTTGTATTGGATTTTGGGTTATTCAGTTTTATGTCACAGTGACAGAAACCTGAGGTAATCAACTTAAAAAGAGGAACAATTTGTTTTGACTCATAGCTTCAGAGGTTTTGGTCCATGGTCACTTAGCCACATTGCTTTGGGCCTTTGGCAGCATGGTACATCATGGGTGGTGGAGGTACAGTGGGTGGTGGAGGAGGATGTTCACATAGTGGCCAGGAAGCATGGATCCTGTCTCTTTATCAAAGGGCATGCCTTCAAAGATCAAACTTCTACCTCCTAGACCTTACCTCCTAAAGATTCCACCTCTCACTAGCACCTTGGGCTGCGGACAAAGCTTTGATCACATGGGGGGACATTCAAGATTCAAACTCTAGCAGTCCTCAAACCTCCGGAACTATGAGAAAATAAATTCCTATTGTCTAGCCATTTAGCATGTGGAGCTATGTTATAGCAGCTTGATATAACTAATGAACCCAAGGAGAGACTGAGTGCCTGGGAGGCCAGGTGCCATTCACTGCAGTTGAAGGCTGGTAACTGGCCTGGCTCCTGGGAGAGGTAGGCTTCATTCTTTTCTTCCAAGAGTTTAAAATCCATAGTTGGGATCCATGATTTTACTTCTTATAGATGGGTAGCAAAAAAAAAAAAACAGCCTGCAGCAAGATGTACAGTATATTTAATTTAATTCTGGCAGAAATATCACTTTATTTTGAATTACAAACAACATGCACTTATGACATAGATAGTGAAAGAGTCACATAAAAAATTTGGCCTCAGAACCACAGGCAAAGTTTGAATTCTGAATATTTCTGAATTTTGATAGTAACAATAAGGCCATACATGGCCACAGCTTCCCAACTTGCTGATCTGATCATTAGGGTTTCTGTTTCTCAGGAGTTATTAGGAGGAAAAACAGCTATATCCAAGCTATCAGGAGATGCACAACCACTGATAATTAGAATGAAATAAAATCGATGACTAAATGAATGTGCAGTTTACACGCAAAGGTAACCTTTTATTCTTTCCAATTAGGCTCTCTCCTGTAGATTTGGCAGATGAGGCTGTGTTATAAATAGAAGTGATATTTTGTAGGGTTCTTCTAACTAAAATGTGCATGAGGTCAAATTCTAATCAAGGTAATATATATAAATAATGAGCTGAGCCCACATTCCCAGGCATTTATCCGTTTAGTGGTAATAAATGAGCAAAGATGAAAAGAGAGCTTCCAGACAAACGCAGCAAAATAGTTACCAGTGTGGCTGGAGCACAGCAGCTTATCTACTTGTAATGAATGCTTGCCAGTGATAATTGACTTCATTAGTTAATTGTATTCATGATATTAATGAGCTCGTTAGCATAATAGTCACATCCTATTCTCCTGTGGTCAAAGTCTGGGGAATTACAAGTTTTGCACACCTTGTTGCTGTAGACATTCTTATGCATCCCAATTATGTACAAATTCAAATGCCATCTGTGTTGGCTTTATACAAGGATACCCTGAAATCATTGCTTGCCTGTTTCTAAGGGAGATTTCTGAGAATTTGGTAGAGATCTTTTCAGAGTGACATAATTTCATATTTATGATAACAATCCAAATTCAGTTCCTATTGTTGGTAAGATGATTTTTTTTTCTCTCTCTTGGATTCCACTCACTAGTAGATTTAGCCATGAGCTAGGAAGGATTCTGGAATCTGGAAGCAGGAGGAGAAAGTGACTGTCTTAGTCAATTTTCCATTGCTGGGACAAACTACCTGAGAAAAAACAGCTTAGAGGAGGAGAGACTTATTTTGGCTCATAGTTTCAGAGGTTTCCGTGGCCAGCCAGTTTCATTGCTTTGGGCCTGAGGCAAGGCATACATCATGGCACAAGGCCATGACAGAAGAAAGCTGCTTACTTCATGTCAGCTGGGAAGCAGAGAAAGAGACAGGAAGGGCCAGGGACAAGATGTTGTCCCCAAGGGCATGCCCCCAAGGACTCACTTACTTCAATCAGGTCCTGCCTCTTACAGTTTCTACTACCTCCCAATAATGCTATTGAACAATAAATCCCTCAGTGGATTAATTCACTGATGAAGTCAGAGCCCTCATGGTCTAATCACTTCCCAAAAGTCTCTCCTCTGACCATTCCTACCTTGGGGACCAAGTCAGCACATGAGCCTTAGGGGGACATTCTAGATCCAAATTATAACAGTAACAATGGGCAAATCTCAGTGAAAGAGGAAACAGAAGTGACAGCACATTGCTCCAGAAAATGACATCTTAGCATTTGAGAAAACCAAAGAAGATGTCCCTGCTTCCTGGCTGTCATGAATTTAGCAAATCTCCTTCACCATGCCCTTCCTCCATGATGGTCTGCCTCACCTTGGACCCAGAGAGTTGGCACACCATCTCTCTGAAACCATGATCCAAAATTAACTTTGTCTCCTCTTAAAGTAAAGAAAACCGTGGAAGAGGGAAGGCCTTTTTCATCTTCCCCTCATTATCCAGGTTTGGTACCTGGAATTCCTCAGCTTTCCCTTTTGACCTTGATACTTGTCTAGTGAGGAAGTAGACAAGTATCACAGCCTTGTTTTTCAGCTGATTGGCAGGACTTGTCTCTGTCTTGTTCTGCTGGTGCTGTCCACACTTTACAAAAGTGTCCATACTTTACTAAAGAAGGTCATAAGATTCATTCAAGAGGTGCCCTCCCTATACCCAGAGCATAGGAACATCCTTATCTCTGAAGACACAGGGACACAGAGAAGAATCTGAACTAACAGGACTTGCTAGGTTCCCCCTAGTTTGTTACCATTAGATCCCGACTGTTTGTCCCTCCATAGTTCCCCATTACTATCCACCTTTTCATCAAACCTAAGTATGAAAATACATGAATTTCCTTTTATCTTTGGGACTTCATTCTTTAGGCTCCTGTGTTACATTAAAATTATAGGAAATAAATTTGCATGCTTTTCTCTTGTTAATCAGTCTTTTGCAGTAAGTCCCTCAGCAATGAATCTAGTGATGGATGAGAAAAGAAATCTTATAGAAAAAAGTGAAAGTTCACCCCTTCTTGCTAGGGGCGATTGTGGGAAAGAAAGAGAGTGACTCTATAGGTAGGGGAGAGATGGATTTGTTGGATGACACTTTCAAACAGGGCGGGAGAATTGTTCCAATGTAGATTTGAGACTCTGGAGGGAAACTGGATTATCCCTTCTCCATGGCCAACTCCTGCACTAATTTCTGTGTGTGGAGGAGACCTAGATTCGTCCCTATGCAGCTCCCCATCCCAAAAGGGATAGGGGAGGGAACTAGGAGAGCCAGTGAGTCTGCCTTGGAATCTGGCATGGCAAGGGAAGGTGACCCCAGGGGCCAGATAAAGGATGTAGCAGAGCTCAAGTGAGTCAGCCAGGGAGAACCTCCAGGCCATTGCAGAGCTGCCAGCCTAGCCCAGCCAGGGGCTCCTGAAGGAGGCATAGCACCTCTCCTGATGGTGGGAACAGCTCAGTCTAGGCATTTGTGGCAAGGGACACCATGTGAAATCGAGGACCCCTTCTTTTTCTTTGACATCATCTTGGGGAAGAGAACGAAGAAAGAACATCTGAAAGATTGAATATTTATCCTGAAGACTTCAAATTACCTAAGAACTCTATTCAGAGTTTGAGATTGGCCTGAAATAATAGGATTAAGTGAAAATTTCTAGTTCCTTCTTTCTGCTTGCAAGAGGAATAGTGGAATTTTAATTATTAGGAAAATAATGCAGATCCATTTTCTCTAGCTTTTTGAGGTTGGTAAGTCAATTTACAACCCTACTACATATGAAGTTGCTATTAAGAGGCAACTTCTTTTGGTCCTGTTACCCCTCTAGGTGTATTATAGTTATTTATAATTTATGCTTGGTATAACTATGGAAAGACCAGCAGGCTTGGGAGTGGTTATGATTGTCTGTCACCATGAACCAGGATCTCAGGCACAATCTGAAGCTCCTGAGATGTGGCCTTCCTTGAATATCCCTGTGAGGTTATGTTATTCCTGATTTGGTTAGGTACCTGGAATTCCTCAGCTCTCCCTTTTGACCTTGATATTTGTCTAGTGAGGAAGCTATGCCTTGTTCTTCAGCTGACTGGCAGGTCCTTGCTGGTGCTGTCCACGCTTTACCGATGGGGCCAAAGGAGCTAGGTGATTTGCTTCACAGAGTTAGTGGCAAAGCCAAGGTTTGAACTCATGTCAGTTTCCATGGCCTCAGTGCTTAACCCTACCCTTTTCTTTTTCTAGCTCATGCAGGTCTCCAGGATGCTGTACCCAGCAAAAGACCCAGTTTTTTTTCTTCTGCAAGTATTTAGTAGGAAAAAGAAGCTAGAACACTGACAGCCTAGTTCAAATTTTCAATCTGCATGGACACATTTTACTTCGAAGGCAACACTGTTGATACCTAAGTCATTATCTACTAAATTATATTATCCATTGTTTTCTATGATAAAAGTATAAAATTCATTTTGGGGGGCAATTATCCAACCCACCATACAGGACTTATGCTAGGGTCTAGGTAACAGATGGGTAAAAAGAGATGAATTGAATTTAAAGGGGCTGATCAATACAATCTCAGAAAGTCACCAGTAGAAAAAGATGAGCATCTAGAGAAGTCTAATCTAGTTAAGACTGCAGATTTGTTGTCTTCTTCACCTTTCCTCTCCCATCCCTAAAACTTACAATATATATGGATGCGACTTCTATGTCTGCGAATAATTATTTGCATAGAGTTTGAGGCATAGAGTTAATGGATTTGCTCAAAGTCAAATAGCTTGTTAATAGGATTATAACATGAAGTTAATGGGGTGCTAAACCATTGCTTAGCTTGTAAGTCTCACTGCTTATGCCTATGCTGCTTCTGGCACTATTTATGTACCTACAGCCATAATTCGGAACAACTAAATACATGTTAACATACTAAGCTCTGTATATATCTCTTGATATTCATGTATTCTCAAGCACATGTTTGAAAATTCTCTTCCTCTTAATTTCCCCTCCCTCCTTTCTTTCCTTCCTTTGCCCCCTTCTCTCTTTTCTTCCTTCCTCTCTTTCTCCATTCCTATATGGTCTCAGTTTAAGTTGGAGCTTATCTTCCTCACCCCAAGATGAAGATGTGTCTGGGGCTCTGCAGAATCATGGAGCCAGAACTCTCTCTCTCCCTGATTTTTACTGTTTTTTTTTTTTCTTCAGAGGCAACATAGTGCCCTCACTATTTAGTGAACAAATTAATGAATGACCCTATTTGCAGCAGGGACTGTGGAGTCTCATGGGAAAAAGCTTGACCCAAGGGAATAAGGAGTCAGGTATACAATTGTAGTGCAATAAAAATCCAAGTCCTGGAGAAAAGGGGGTTACTTGGAATCCATTTTTCTGTCACTCATTTTGCCCTTAGACCCCCATGTGGACCGTGTCCTTGGAAGGAAACATATAATTAGAATTCATTAAAGACTTTGGAAGACACCATGAACACCTGGAAGCATTGCTTTGAGGAATTTGGATTAGGCCCTGGACCCAAAGTTGTCCCATCTTAATGTGACAGGGGTGCAGAGTAGAGCTACTGGGTTGGGGTGCCTTGATTTAGTATCAGCAGCAGAATCTGCAGTAGCTTTGGCTCAGCAAGGTAGCTTTAGGGCACTGTAGTGTTGGCCGAGTGACTCTGAGGAGCACAATGGGAGTATGACACCAGCAACAGTCTTTAGGCTTCTTTCGGATCTCCATGAGCTCCCATGCCTTAGCAGCAGCCAGTGCTACCTGGTCACAAAAGAGGCAAAACTTCTGAACACCAGGCATTCTTATGGCTTCTGGACTCAGGGAGGCAATGAGGAAAGTGGGACCACAATAATGTATGAAGGAAAAGTCAGAAAAATCTTGTTTATTATTGATTGATGTGATCCTATTTTACCTTTCAGACCAGTCTTGGGGAAACATAGGCAATGCATAACTAAGATGTGTATTATATGTGCAAATAATATTTACCCACACATAAATATGTGACACAGAGGGACCTCTATTATATATTAACATTAGCATGCACATGCAAGTAACATGATATATAACCATTACACATATGCTAGTATGTATGTGTGTGTATGTGTACACACATGCACACATATTTAAATTGGCAATTGGAATTTTTATTGCCAGAAAGACTGACATGCTCAGTCACACAAACAAAAAGTGTGAAAACAGTAAAGGTCATTAAGAAGCAATCAACAGGCCAAACTAATTTACATGTGGTCAAGCAAACAAAGTGACTGCACTGGCAGAGAGTGTGGTAAACAACCCAGGTGATAGTGTAAGGCCATCAGTTTTGTGTTTTTTTTTTTTTTTGTGTGTGTGTGTTTGTGTGTTTCTAAGAAAGGAGAGAAGAAAAATTGCAGGAACTATCTTGGGTGCAAGGATTTATCTAGTTTATTCAAAGTCAAAGTTAACATTCTTTTTTTTAAATATATTTTTAGTTGTAGATGGACACAATAGCTTTATTTTTTATGTGGTGCTGAGGATTGAACCCAGTGCCTTACACATGCAAGGCAAGCACTCTACCACTAAGCCAGAACCCCAGCCCAAAGCTAACATTCTTAATGGCTCTATTGCTCTAAATCTGGAAAGAGATGCATGATTATTTTCACACAAGGTTTTCTGACAGTATTATCTGGTCTTATGAAAAAACAGAATTTAATGGAACATTATTATCAAAAATTGCAAAATACCAAGAATGGTATTTCCATAGAAAAATATAACTTTTATTGAGTTATTTTCCTGTTTATTTCCTAGTTCTCAGGGTGAGAGTTAATAGTTTTAGGTTTTGGAGTGTTCTGTGGGGAGGGTATTTGTCTGGCAGTGGGAAGATTACTCTGTCAGTGCATTTTGAATGTGGAAGGTCACTGTATGTGTGTGTGTGTGTATGTATGTATAACTGTTGTGACTGTAGGGTGGTTGGGGGCTTTATGCTTCAAGGGTAGAAGAGAATGACTTGATCACCATAGGTATGATTTGATCCCCAAGAGTATGAAGGAGAATGGAGGGTTGGGGATTCTGAGGGTGAGAGACCTAAGCATTCTGGAGTAGGGCACTCCAGATGTATTAGAACCTCAGGCAATGTATTAGTTTTCTGTTTCTGCTCTAACAAATTACCACAAACATAGTGATTTAAGACAATACAAATTATCTTGAGTTCCATATACTAGAAGTCTGGCATGCTTGTTTGAATCTCATTAGGCTAAAATCAAGGTGTCAGCCATCAGGGCTGCTTTACTTCTGGAAACTCTGGGGAAGAGTCCATTTCCTCCCTCATTCAGGTTGCTGGCAGAATTTAATTCCTTGTGGTTGTGAGACTGAGATCCCTGTTTCCTTGCTGGCTGTCAGCAGAAGGCTTTTAGCTTTTAGAGATTACTTGTATTCCTCAGTCCAAGGTACTATTCCTCCATTTAAAGCCAGCAACATCAGATCCAGTCCCTCTCATGCCCCCTTTTCCATCTCATCTTTCAGATTGTTCTGCCTTCTTCTTCCCTCATGTGATGGCATTGGGCTCATTGGATAATCCAAGATTATCTGCTTTAAGGTCTGTGATCTTAATTCTATCTGCAAAAATCTTTTTTGCCTTATAATGTATGTGTGCACAGGTGTAACATCAGGGGGTGACGATCATGGCAAGGGGCAGCCATAATTTTGCCTGCCACATGTAGGGATGGTTAATTAGGGTACTTGCTAGACTAATACCTTGGACACCTCATTGATAATTCCTTTAAAACTATCAGTGGAGCTGGCATTTCCTGAATGGATCTCAAGGTCCTGGGAAGGACTAACAGCAGTGGTGACCACCAAAGTCTGCTGTTTTACTAGGTCTTATAAGCCCTAGAGGTCTTATTTGATTAAACAGGTGGAAGATTCTCAAAAATGATTAGCATAGGAATTCTGGCCAAACTCGGGATGCTAGGGTAAATAATAGCTACAAAGAACAAAACCTTGGATTCAACTGGCTAAATATTAAGAAACTTTATTATAGTAACCAACATGATGTTGGTTACTATAATAAAGTTGGCAGGAGGCCAAGCAGTTGGTAAACCCTGTGGATCAACACCACCACTGAAGACCCAGATTCTTCTCATCTTTCTTCTCTGACATCTTCAGCTCCTTGGTCTTGTTCTTGGGCTGGTTGGTATCTTGGTTTTAGATCTAGAGTTGCCTATATCCAAACGAGAAAGCATCATCTCTTTTGGTGTCTATGAGTATATATTTCATGTGCACATACTATGTATTTCCCTGTGTGTCACAAACCAGAATTGTATCTTTTTTTTTTTTTCACTTTTTCTTTTTTTATTTTGAGATAGGAGTTTGCTTAGCTCAGGGCTTTGTTAAGTTGCTGAGGCTGGCTTTCAACTCGCCATCTTCCTACCTCAGCCTACCAAGTCACTGGGATCACATGTGTGTACCACCATGCCCGGCAAAGAAAAAAAATCAAACAAACAAAAACACTAAAGTTCAGAACATCTAAGGATTGTGGGTAAATTTCAAAAGTTGTAACATGTATGTAATTAGAATGCCAGAAGGAGAAGAGCAAACAGCTGAAAAAATATTTAAAATAATAATAGCTAAAAACAGCAAACAACAAAACACAGATTTGGGAACCTTAAACAATACGAAACACAATAAAAATTATAACTATGTATAGCATAGTAGAAAATTAGTGGGGAGGGCAGATCTTTTTTAAAAAATTTATTTATTCTATTTAGGTTTACATGATAGCAGAGTGCATTTTGATTCATTGTACACAGATGGAGCATAACTTTTCATTTCTCTGATTGTATGTGATGTAGAATCACAACATTCATGCGGTCATACATAAAGCTAGGGCTATGATGTCCATCATATTCCACCATCTTTACTGTCCCCCTGCTCTCCCCCCCCCACCTCTGTGACCAAAGTTCCTCCATTCTTCCTGTGTCCTCCCCAACATTATGGATCAGCATCCACTCATAAACAAGTACATTTGGCATTTGGTTTTCTGAGATTGGCTTACTTCACTTAGCATGATATTCTCTAACTCCATCCATTTACCTGCAAATGCCAGAGTAATATTCCATTACTGAGTAATATTCCATTCTGTATATATATCACAGTTTCTTTATCCATTCATCTATTGAAGGGCATCTAAGTTTGTTCCACAGTTTAGCTATTGTGAATTGAGCTGCTATAAACATTGAAGTGGCTGTGTCACTGTAGTATGCTGTTTTTAAGTCTTCTGGGTATAGACCAAGAAGTGGGATAGCTGGGTCAAATGGTGGTTCCATTCCAAGTTTTCTAAGGAATCTCCATACTGCTTTCCAGATTGGTTGTACTAATTTGCAGTCCCACCAGCAATGTATGAGTGTGCCTCTTCCCCCATAACCTCCCCAACACTTATTGTTATTTGTATTCTTGATAATTGCCATTCTGACTGGCATGAGATGAAATCTTAGGGTAGTTTTGATTTCCATTTCTCTAATTACTAGAGATGTTGAACATTTTTTCATATGTCTGTCGATCAATTGTATATCTTCTTCTGTGAAGTTTCTGTTCAGCTCCTTGGCCCATTTATTGATTGGGTTGTTTGTTTTTTTGGTGTTAAGTTTTTGAGTACTTTATATACCTTGGAGATTAGATGTGTATGTGGCAAAGATTTGTTCCCAGAATGTAGGTTTTCTGTTCACTTCATTGATTTTTTCTTTTGCTGAGAAGAAGCTTTTTAGTTTGAATCCATCCCATTTATTGATTCTTGATTTTACTTCCTGTGCTATAGGAGTCTTGTTAAGGAAGTAAGGTCCTAATCTGACATGATGAAGATTTGGGCCTATTTTTTCTTCTATTAGGCGTTAGGTCTCTGGTCTGATTCCCAGGTCCTTGATCCACTTTGAGTTGAATTTTGTGCATGGTGGGAGATAGGGGTTTAGTTTCATTTTGCTGCATATGGATTTCCAGTTTTTCCAGCACCATTTGTTGAAGAGGCTATCTTTTCTCCAGTGTACGTGTTTGGCTCCTTTGTCTAGTATAAGATAACTGCATTTAAGTGGGTTCGTCTTTGCATCTTCTATTCTATACTATTGGTCTACATGTCTATTTTGGTGCCAGTACCATGCTGTTTTTGTTACTATAGCTTTGTAGTATAATTTAAGGTCTGGTATTGTGATGCCTCCTGCTTCACTCTTCTTGCTAAGGATTGCTTTGCCTATTCTGGGTCTTTTATTCTTCCAAATGAATTTTATGATTGCCTTTTCTATTTCTATAAGGGATGATGTTGGGATTTTAATTGGAATCATATTGAATCTATGTAGTGCTTTCCCAGTCCATTTATTAGAAAGATATTCTTATAGGTCACTCAGGATTCACTGGGCTGGAGCTGTGGTGGTAAAGGGTGGATGCCTGGAAAAAAATCAGGGTTCTGTTAAGAAGAGCATTGTTGTGGACATTGGACAGACCACCCACCGATGGTGTCCATTACAGGGAAAAGTACCAGGTTTAATTTCATTTAGGAAAATAAAGAATATAACATTTACTGTGTTCAATTCCCACATGGTATCAATAATGATCATGTGAATCCTCACACTGCCTTAAGCAGGGAGACCTGCTCAGTAGGTAAACTGAGGGTCATGGGCTTAGACCCAGGTTTGCTGACTCAAATCAACTTTTCTTTCCATTATCCTAAAATTGCATTGTAACAGTTAAGTGGATCATTATTTATACCAAAATCATACTGTATTCTTTGATATAGTGTATTTTGATTCATGGCACAAAACATACTTATTTCCAAACTACCTATTACAATAGTGCCTAGTCTTCCACAGAGATATTAAATGAATATACTAGAAGGAAGATAAATTCTTCCCTGTCTCCTACACTATAAATTTACATCAGGAGAGATAACTGTAGGAAGGGAGAGGGTCAAAATATTTGTGGATCTTTAGCTTGGTATTTAGTGGGGCATGATCTAGTTTTTCATTTTTTTCCTCAAGAAAAAAGTATTTGTTTAAAACAAGAGGTAAAATTCTAAGTTTAAAATTGCAGGGATTGGTGATATAGGTTAGTGGTGATTGCCTAGCAAGTGAAAGGCCCTAGGTTTGATCCCTGGCACTGGAAAATGAAAAGGCATTAAAAATGACATCCTCAAAACAAAACAAAACAATACAAAGGAAAACCATAGGTAAATGGATTCTCCTAAACTCTACCTCCAATCACATCTGGCTGAGAAGAAAATTAGATTTTAGCATAAAATATAATTATTTGGGAGCCAATAAGACAGAGAACAGAGGTGAAGCAAGACAGACCATTGTGAGCCAGAATAGTAATAAACAGAAGTAGCAAGTCAGTGTATTTTGGCAAGATTAAATTATTTTGTATGGAATTTTTATATGGAATGTGTAACACATAAAACTATTCAATTCACTGAACATTTGTGAGTAATCCATTGCACTTGGAAATTGAACCAGGCTACCTCTGCATATAAAAGTGAAGAAACCATTAAATAAGCTAAAGAAAATTACCTCTCTGCCCTCTCTGGGCCCTGCCTTCTATTAGTCTTCTATGAAGCTTTTAAGGAATAGTCAACTGCATAAAAGCAACATCTGCTTGACAGATTTCCTTTTGTCCTGAAGCCCAAACCCGTTCTATCCCACTGAGCATGTTTATTGGAAAGTATGAGTGGATTCCAGAGAAAGCACAGATGCATTTATTTAACTAGCTGCTTTCGTTTTTGGAATTGCCTGTTCAAATGAATGTAATGGTTCTGGGGCTGGATACCATGGGAGATGATGGGAAGTTGAATGATGGATCAAGTAATAACTGCAATGAGTATTGGCTGAATGAGAAATGTTCTAGGTTTAACTCTCTTGTACTCATGACCAGGCTATGATCAGTATTTTAGCACAACAAGGGCAGAAAGTCATTTATTAGCCAAAATACTCACTAAGGTCAGAAGTTAGCTTTTGGTTGTCTCCTGTGTTTTTAAGAGCTGGAACGGGTCTTTGGATTTTTCTTTTGAAGGTCACTTTCTGAATTAATAGGCTTCAAAGTTGTATGTGGCCATGATAATGGATTTCAGTGAAAATCACAAAAACTGTATTTGGTAAAAAGACATTTATTATCTAGTAATGTATACCAATTCTGAATATGCCTTTCTTCTCCCATATTGGTAGCATTTGTGAGGTTGTACCTATGTAATTGTCAATACGTGACAGTTTTGACTTTAAAAAAGCCAGCTTTATATGGTTTAACTGAATATACTAGATTTTAATTCAATCAGTTTTTCTTATGGTTTGGATCTGAAATGTCCTCTAACAGCTCTATGATAAAGGCTTGGTTGCCAGCCTGTGATGTTTGTTATTAGTCTGGGGACCTAGAGGAAGTAGTAGGTCACTGGGGGCGGTCCTTTGAAGATGTATTTTGTCCCTGGTCCCTTCCTTGTGCTCTTTCTCTTTGTATCCTGGAAGTTATGAGGTGAGTAGCTTTGCTCTACCACACGCTCCCCACCATGATGTTCTGCTTCACCACAGGCCCAGAGATACTTGAGCCAAGTGACCATGGACTGAAAACTCTAAAACATGAGCCAAAAATAAAATCTTTCCTCCTTGAAGCTTATTTTCTCATGTGTTTTGTAACAGCTACAGAAAGGTGACAACACAATACTTTAACAAATATTAAGTTCCTACTGAGGCCCTACACTAAGGGTTAAAGATGAAGAAGATAGTCATAGATCTTGTCCTCACCGAGTTCACAGTCTAGGGAACACAGTGTCTTCTATGGAAGACAGTTAAACCACTGCTTTGATAGGCAGACAGTTATTGTAGGGGTTCACAGTGAGGGAACCTAGTCCATGTTAGAGCAGTTAGAAGAGTCTTTGCAGAGAAATGAAAGCCAAGCTGAACCCAGAGATGAGCAAGAGTGTGACAGATGAGTGGGCTGGGGTGAAGAGATTCTAGGCAAAGGTACAGCAGCAGTGTAAGTTAAGGAGGTGAGAGAATGTGGCAGGAGTGAGCAATGTTACAAGAAATTGAGCATCACTCTATGGATATAGCAAAGAATGGCAGGGGACTGTGTAGAAAGATGATTCTGGGAGGGAGGAAGAGAAAAATCTTATTCTGTAGCAAAATATTTATCTCTTTATTTGGAGCAATGAGAAACTGCTGCGTACGGAGTGACTTGATCACAATGGTTCTATATAAAAAGGATCATTTTTGCTGGATGGAGAGTAGATGACTGAGAAATCACCCAGGGAGCTGTTTCTGGAATTCAGGTAATAAAAGATGGAGGCATGTATGGGACAGTGCACCTGGATGATGCTTGGAGGACTTAGAGATGTTTAGGAGGCAAATCTAAAAGTTTTGGTGTTGTGGGTGACAGAGATGGGAGAAAGGATTGCTGTAACAATGTAGGACTGCTTCTGAGACTGGGACTTTCACTGGTGTTATGGTTGAGATCTGAGGTGTCTCCCAAAAGCTCATCTGTGAGACAATGCCAGAAAGTTTAGAAGTGAATTGGTTGAGAGAACCTTAACCTAATTAGTGCATTAGTCCCTGATAGGGATTAACTGGGTGGTGACTGTAGGCAGGTAGGATGTGGCTGGAGGAGGTGGGTCCATGGAGTTGTGCCTTTGGGATATATATTTTGTCCTAGTTGAGTGGAGCTAGCTCTCTCTGCATCTTGGTGCAATGTCCTGAGCCACTTTCCTCTATCACACTCTTCCCCCAGTAAAAAGCCTAAGGGTTTTGTGTAGGTTGAAAACTTACTCTAAAATTTAAATTGTGAAGCAAAGAGGAATAATAGCCTATATGTTAATGAAGAACAATGAAGCTGAGGAAACTAGTTCTAGTATAAAGCTTATTTAAGCACTTAATAGTGTTTAGACAATGTGCACTGATGCATGGGTGTGCAAATATGTCAGTGCAACAGTAAACAGAATTCAGAAGCAGACTCATCTATATAAGGAAAATATAGTAGAGATGGTATATATTATATCAGTGGGAAAAAATGGAGGATTCAATAAAAGTGCTTGGACAATTGACTCT
>PVHX01023097.1:0-26395 GCA_004024805.1 Geosciurus inauris
AGAAAATAAATATTGGGTAGAGGAAAAAGAATGTCTGATACAAAATATACCTGTAGAATTTACATTTTATTGTTGTGTGCTTCAAATGTTATACAAATTGCATGTCTCTAAATATATCTTTTGAAAGATATAATACTATGCTTTTAAAACTTATCTGTATTTAATTGTGGAAATATGGCTCATCCATTTTCATTGTTAATGTTCCATAAATACATATCTTCCTATATGGTCAAAAAAAAAAAAAAGGAGTCAAAATTTCTTGCATTCACTAATTAAATTACCTCAAAGAAGTCACATTGCTCCTCTAATGCAATTTCATTTGCGTAGCAAAGAACATCCATGGATTATCATGTTAGTGACAATTATTGAGATAATTTACACACAAACATTTCATAGTCTAATAAACATAATACAAA
Source organism: Geosciurus inauris (assembly GCA_004024805.1). Lineage (NCBI taxonomy): Eukaryota > Metazoa > Chordata > Mammalia > Rodentia > Sciuridae > Geosciurus > Geosciurus inauris. Next base: position 417 of record PVHX01023097.1, read on the forward strand.
TGTAAGGAATTATCAAGAGACAATTTGCGCCATCAAAACCTAGTATTGCCTATAACAATTACTACAAAATGAACCAAATGGTTTATTATAATCATTTCTTGAAATCTACTTTTTATGAGCACTTAGATATGTTTATCAAAATGTGTTATAACACAAAACTTTGTCAGAAAGATTTTCATTTATCAAGTTAATCAAATAAAGGTATTAGATTTTAGTGAGAATATCTTTTCCTTTAAGAGATTTGCGTGAAAGTGTCAGACCCAGTAGCTTTAATTTAAATAGCAGTTCTTTGAAAAAATTATTTACAGCAGATGCTCACATAATAAAACGTAGTCTATTAGCTAAACATTAGCACAATACATTAACTTGATGTTTTCTTTGATTATCAAACATTCTCATAATATAATTTATTACTGTGATTTTATTATTACAAATGCATAATTTTTCACTATGTATGTGGGGGACATTGGGAAAAGGAGAAAATATTCAGAGCTCTTGATTGAAAAGCTAACATCTCACAAACTAAATAAATGATTTCGGATTTTTAAAAATATTTGTCTTATGGTTTACATTATATTATATTATATCCAAATGTGAACCCAACATTGAAAAATATTAGTTTGATTATGCAAGAAATTTCTTATATTTTGAACTCTTTTTCCTACATGAAAAAGACATACTTATGCTTAAAATCCTTTTTACAACTATATTTAAAAGAATTTTCTCTGCTGAAGGTTTTAAGAATCTGTACATAATAATTTACTATTTTAGGGGAAAGATATGTATCTTTTGGTGTATACATCCATTTCCTAAGGCTACTATAACAAACTACCATAAACTGGGTGGCTTAAAATTAAAACTTATTGACTCAGTTCTGGAGGAAAGAAGGTAAAAAAGAAGGTATAGGCAGGGCAATGATTCTTCAGTGGCTCTAGGGAATAATCCTTCTTTATCACTTCCTAGCTTTGGGTGGTAGCTGTCAATCTCTGGTATTACTTGGCTTTCAGCTACCTGACTCCAATATCTGTTCTATAAACAAATAACATTCTCCCTCTGTGTCTTTTATTCTTTTCTCTTCCTATAAGGACATCAGTCATATTGGATTAATGCCCACACTAATTGAGAATGATTTCATCTTATTTTGATTATATCTGCAAAGACCCTATTTTTAGATGAGGCTTCATTCAGAGGCACTGAATTACTTCAACATATTTTGGGGGTAGACAACATTGATATATACATAGCCATATATATCTTGTCGAATACATGGATAATGGGTTGTAGGGTTAATATTAACTTAGTAGTCAGAATGTAGTCTTCTAGGCTTTCAGTTTGATCCAAATTCAAAGTAGACTTTGATAGTTCACTAGAAATATCTGCAAGGTAAGAATCAGAATGCATAGTATCTAGTATGAGTCTTGAAGCTCAGGTATAACCTCAACTGTAGAGATTCTAAGATAGATGGCATAATTTTAAAAAAATTATTTGGGAGCTGATAAATTCACAGGAAGTTAGAAAAATACTACAAGAAGTCTGATATACTTTTTACCCAGTTTCCTGCACTGTTGAGATCATCCCAAATAATAGTACAAAGAAGTTGATATTGGTACAAGGTGTGTTAGGTTTTCACTCATTTCATATGTAGAACCCTAAAACTGAAGCAAGAACTAAGGACAGGCAGTTAGTATAGATAGATGACTGAGTTGGGTCTGGAAGATGGAAGCTGATTGGAAAGGAATGGAATGTTAATACCTTCAGGATACATCTCCCTTACTGTGACCTGTGGGGAGATTGTTCCTCCCAGCAAAAAATTGTTCATGAATATTCCCTGGGTGGCTCCCTTCCTGTTTTTCTGGGTAAACAATGAAAAATAGGGAGAGGTACCCCTGGATTAACCATTTGCTGCCTTTCGCCGCATGGGCAGCATAGAAGAAGAGGGCATGAGAAGTAAGAACCTGGAAACTATAAAAAGACAAGATTCAGTCCCTCTCAGCTCTGGGGCTCCTTCTCTGCAAAGAAATCTATCTCTGTTCTATCCTTTAAATAAGACTGCTTTCTGCCCTTGCCTCTGCATTTCTTGGGTGTTCAATCTTCACATCAAGGCAATGGGACTCGGCCAGATTCTCACAACTACCAATTCTCTATCACAACCACCAATGCAATCAAGATGCAAAACTATGACATCGCCACAAAGATTTCCCTCATTTTAGCCCTGTGTTGTTACACCGACCACCTAGCTCACTTTTTACAGGATTCTGAGACCTATAGTCTTAAAATAGGTCAGATTTCCCTGAAGCTCACCAAAAACAAACAAACAAAAAGTCATAAGAGGATGATTAGAAAGCATTATATGGTTCAAGAGCTTGGTTTTTAATTCTGGAAGATCAGGAATCAATTCTTACTGAGACAATTCCTGCCTAAGTAGTTACGGAAAATTACTTAAATTTATTTTTAATCCAGCTTGCAGAGTTGTAGTGTAGAAATAAAGGTGGATATAAAATTGTGCCTAAAACCTAAAACACAATTTCTCATTTTATCATTTCTGTCAGTGGGCTAACAGTAGTAGTGCAAAGTGTTTTATGACTACAAGTCATCTGAACTCATCCAGTTCAAACATGGAACCCAAGTGTGTTAGTCAGATTTTCCTCCCTATGACTAAAATACCTGACAAGAACAATTTATTGGAGGAAAAGTTCATTTTGGCTCATGGTTTCAGAGGTTCAGTACATGATTGGCTGATTTCATTGCTTTGGGCCTGAGATAAGGTGAAGCATTATGGCACAAGGTGGAGGAAAGTGGCTTACCTCATGGCTACCAGGAAGCAGAGAGAGATAAGGGAAGGGGCCACAGAGAAGACAAACCCTTTCAGGGCACACCCCCAGTGACCTACTTTCTATAGTCACACCCCATCCAGTTAGTCCAGTTACCACCCAATTAGTCCATTCAAACTAGGAATGAATTGATTAGGCTATAGCTTTAATAATCTAATCATTGCACCTCTGAATACTCCTGCATGAACATGGGAGCTTTTAGGGTGGCAACTCATATCCAAACCATAACACCAAAGAAATCCTCTTTATGTTGCCCATTTCTAAAAATACTCCACTCTCATACTATCATTTCCAAAATATTTGAGCTATCCTGTGGAGACAAGCAAAGCTCAAGATATTAAATTGCACACAAAATGTCTGTGGAAAAGAATAATGATGCATGGGGACATTATTAGTTTGCTGTTTTAACTTGCCATCTCTCAGCATCTATTAAAATAATCAAATAACTAAGGCATATTTTTATTATAATGAATTAGTTATATGGATTGAGGCAGAGCATATAAATAGACACTTTGTGTTAGGACTGTCTCAATATAATAATTTATCTATTTTATTATTTTTGTGGAGCACACAATAAACCATCCATCCAAAACAAAAATATATAAATTACTTTTTACTTTTTGTGGATTCTGTTAGTATATTATTAGTTTGCTGTTTTAACTTGCCATCTCTCAGTATCTATTAAAATAATCAAATAACTAAGGCATATTTTATATGCTAACTTTTAAAATAACAGAAAGGAGACTAGTAGAGAAAGGGGATCAGGAGGCTGGTGAAGGAGGGGAAAATTGGAAAATACTAGAGAATGAGATTGATGTATGTATGAATATGTCACAAAAGAGTAAATTCTTGGTTATAACCTCTGTTTAGAAAATATAACAAAGGTTATTCTACAAACATCAAATTTAAAACCTATTACAATAATCTAACTAGTTAGGTATTTTGGTGAAGAGTATACTTCATCTTAAATGGACAACCTTTTATTTTTTTACTTTGATTATATCTTTGTCTTTTAACACTATTTTGTGGATTTTTATTTTAACAAAAATTGCAAAGTTAGTGTATTTTTTCTCAGAATTCTTGAGTGCCATCTAAAAATTGGCCTAAAGAAATGATTATTCCAAAATTAAAGAAAGAAATTTTAAAAAATCTAGAAATATATATAGAAAATTCTTGAGTCATTTCATACTTAAAATCTTTTCACACCCCACAAATCACTGGTGCCTAAGAGAGTTCATAGAGAACTTGGATTTTCTTATTGTGCGTCTACCCTAAAGCATCTCTGCTTTCCTGGAAAAATCCTGAACACGGAGTCATCAGATTTACTAAACCACAACACAGAAAATCCAGTTACATTTTAATTTCATATAAACAATAAATAATTTTGCTTTCAGTACAAGTACATCCCATATATTTCATGGTATATCCTTACACCAAAGAAAATGTACATCTGAAATTAAAATATAACTGTGTCTTGTATTTGCAACCTCACTTAAAGATTCATTTAGAACCCCTGTGAACTAGTGCAATTATATCTTCTTGCACTAGTGTATGTCTTCTTGTAGATACACAGCACGTTAGGTCTTCTGAGCTAATCTCATCCAGGGTGGGCCAAGGTCTTAGAGTATCATATTTTCTTAGTGATGCTTGGATGAAACTTCATTTTCCTCTTCTTTGTCTTCACCTTTTTAAGCCAGATTGAAAGAATTACCTAAGAAACAACATAACGTGGCTCTTCTTAACGCTTACTTTGTGACATTAGACAGGAAGCATAATCAGTTGCACAGCTTCCAATTGTCATATGAACTCCATGAAATGTTTAATTTAATGATCTCAGGGCTCCTCAAAACTTCTAATGTTCTGAAGCTCTAAGTCCCATAGCATTGGATATTATGGAGTTAAACAATTTCTAAAATTTATATTGGTGGAAATAGTATACTTTTTTGTTGTTATTGTTCTTTTTAGCCTTGATGTTTTGAAAAAAATTTAAATCTTATTGAATTGATGTTTGCTAACTTTTTATAACTGATACATATATATGTGTGTATGTGTATATATACATATATATTTTAAGACAGTAATTGTATCAGTTTTAATGAAGATGGAACTGTATTAGAAAGGTGTCATAATATAAAAAGAAAATTGTTAATGTGAAATTTCTATTACAGAGGAGCTCAAATAAATCTATTTTTATTGAAAAAAAATAAAGCCCTCTAAATATTTGAAATGCATTCATCACTTGTCACAAACTCCTTCTGTTGTGTTGGAATATATTTCCAGCTAATATTCACAAAGAAGCATACATAATTTCTTCCCTTTTGAGTTTTTCCAAGCTTAAAATAAAATAAAATTAAGGTTTCACGAGTCCCTGCTCCTCTCTTTCATGGGGTTCATCTCTGTGGGCAATTTCTCATTCTTATGTTAGCTGCTATATACCCCACTATCTTCCCTTTCAATTACAACAGTAGGATTTCAAGTGAAGAATTTGGGGAAAAATAGTTTCTCTGGACTAAGGTGAATCTTCAATGTGATTTCTTGTCTCTGACTATTGCTCTATCTTCTTACTACTGCACTATTTTTCTTTATTTCCAAACATAATTGCACAAGGTAAAATCTATACTATTTCACAAGCATCTCAATTAAATTCAAAGTAGATCCATTATTTAAAATCGCACATTTAAGCCAGGCATGGTGGTATACACCTGCAAACCCAGAAGCTTGTAAGACTGAGGCAAGAGGATTTGGGGTTCTAATCCAGCCTCAGCAATTTAGTGAGGCCCTAAGCAATTTAGCAAGACTCTGTCTCAAAACAAAAAATAAAAGGGCCTGGGGATGTGGCTCAGTGGTTAAGCACCCTTGGGTTCAATCCCTGGTACCACCAAACAAATAAGCAAGCAAACAAATAAATAAATAAGGGTACATTTAAAATAATACATAAAACCTCAAATACGCATATATATACATACAAACTCCTTGAATCTGACCTCCATGACTTGTAGAATGTGAACATGCAGCTGTCTTAGATTTTTCCAGCTAAATCTATACTCCAGTACAATATGCCCTGGATGCAGAGGACCTGTGTCTAGCTCTCTGAGAGACCCTTTTGAAACTAACCCATCAGGTTGATGTTTGGGAAGGCCACTGCTTACTCTCCTTCTTTGAAAGAACAAGTAATCTCCAAAATATCAATATTGGATATAAGAAAATGTTAAATGCTAAAATATATTGGATTCTAAATTTATGTTCAGAATTATGAACTAAAAGTAAAAAGGAAGACTTCTTACTATATCTGTCTGTAAGTCACCAGCCTTTGTATCCCAGTTGTGAGAAAGGTGAGTAAGTATCACTAAACTAGTCTTTGAATATTTAATTTTTGATAATTTTATATATTTGTAACTGGACTATTGTAATTTATTGTTTTAGACTCTCAGTATAAATTTTTAATTCAATATACTACTAAAACTTTATTTTCATAGTTAAATAATATGAGTTCACATAGTCACATAGTTAAAACTTGGGAAATATGAGTTTATTAAATCACTTTTTTAAAAAGTCCATCTGATAGTTTTACATCATAAACCTAAAGTAGGTACCAAATTACTACTGAGGCTTTTTAGGATGGTTTCATGCAAATTAAACAAAATGCTAATATAATTTCAAGCCAGTATTTTAATAAAAAATGCAATGTGAAAATTTTAATATTTTTATCTTTTGAAGGTTAGTTTTCTCTAGATCTGAATAAACATTCTATCATTTAATTTGTCAATGGATGTATTGATTATTTTCTGACCTAGTAACAATTAGCATATTATATAGTATTTTCAATATAATTTGGTGTTAGAGAAGTCTTCCTTTTTACTTTTAGTTCATAATTCTGAACATAAATTTAGAATCCAATATATTTTAGCATTTAACATTTTCTTAGAGAATGCTGTACATTAAAGGAAATTAATAATTCATTTCTCCTCGTTAGACTTTAGCTTGTTGCATATACCAAACTACTTTACACTCATGGTTTTTAATCATATTAAAAGTGTTTCATACACTATCTTATTTATTCCTTGTAATAATTTTGGATGGACAGTTTTGGCATTTGTATAACATAGATGAGAACATTTTACAAATGAAAAGCTTATGCTTTAAATTTATTTCATTTTTAAAATAAAATCCCTTTTAACAGTATAATTAAAGAAAAGTAGATTTCTATTCTTCATGGAGATTTAGGCACCATGAAATAAAAGAGGAAGGAAGGAGAATTGAGACAGTGCAGTTCTAGGAAAGTTTCAGCTGGGCAATGGCAAAGCCTAACCCAAAGCTCCCATTTAGGATGCCACAAAGCAGTCATAAGCAAGGATTTTATATTTATCATGCCTACAATAAGAAAAAAGGAAGATCTCAAATAAACTGGCTAATTCTGTACCTAAAGGACTAGAAAAAGAAGAACAAAAATGAGCCAAAATAGGCAAAAGTAAGGAAGTAAAAAAGATCAGAAAAAAAGTAAATAAAAAGACTAGAACTTTAAAAGAAAAGATGAATGAATTCAAAAGCTACTCTTTTTTTGAAAATACAAAAATTGGAACTTTTAGCTAGATTAGGTAAAAGAAGACACAGTAAATAATAAAATCAGAAGAGTAAAAGAAGATATTACAACAGATACTGTAGGAGTACTAAGGATAGTGAGACTACTATGCCAATTATAAACCAACGAATTGGGTAATTTGGAAGAACGGATAATTTCTTACAAAGAATTATGAAGTAGAAAATCTGTATAGACTTAAAACTAGTAAAGAGATTTCATTAGTAGTGAAAAAGAAAAAAAAATTTCTTATCAAAGAAAAGCCCAGGATCACATGGATCACTGGTGAAAATGTCAACCATTAAAAGGACAATGAATCCCAATACTTCTGAAACACTTCCCCCACCACTAAAAAAAAAAAAAAAAAAAAAGAAAGAAATGAAGGAGAGGGAACATTTCAAAGCTCATTTTGTAATGTCAGAATAAACCTATTACCAGAATCTGAAAAGAACACTATTGAAAAAGAAAATGATGGGCTAATATAATATCCCTAATGAACACAGATGCAAAAATCCTCAACAAAATAGTAGCCAACTGAATTTAAAAACACATTAAAATGATTATATACTATGATCAAGTTGGATTTATCCTATGGATGCAAGCATGGTTTAAAATGTGCAAATTAGTAAGTATGTTAATGGAATGAGGGATAATACCTTACAATAATTGCAACAGATGTAGAAAAGTCATGGAACAAAATCCAACATCTTTTTATGAGAGAAAACTCTTCACAAACTAGGTGGAGAAGGAAGAGACCTCAGCACAATAGAGGCCATAGAGAACATTCTCACAGCTAACATCATACTCAATAATGAAAAAACTGAAATCTTATCTTCTAAATTCAAGAGTAAGGACACCTACTCCCTCTCTCCATCTCTCCCTTCTTCACTCCTCTCCTTTATTCTTCCTGGCATAGATCAATACATTTCTTCTCTCACTATTCTCAAGGATAGAATTTTGAAATGAGGCATAAGGGGCTAAATCACAGTATCTTTAGGCCTGTTCCTTCTAGAGGCTCCAGGGGAGAGTTTGTTCCTTGGCTCTTCCAGCATCTAGAGCTGACCACATACCTTGCTCCTTGGCTCCCATTTTTATCACTCCAGTCTCTGTTTTAATTGTCATGTTTCCTTCTCTGTCTCTGACCCGTCTGCCTTGCTGTTATAAAAACCCTTATGATTATACCAGATCAACAATGATAATACAAAACACCTTCCTCATTTCAAGATTCCTAATTTAAGGATCTCTGCAGAATCTCTTTTACCACTCAGTGTATGCGATTGGGATGATGTTCTTAGTTCCTCTTTAGATAGCTCACTGTATATTGAAATGCAACTGAGGGTGGGCATATATGGTGGCATTAATGGCTTTTATAATATTGCAAAAAGGCCCTCACAAGATGTCAGGACCTTGCTTACAGAGTTCTCATCTTCTAGAACTGTACACTAAATAAATGTCTATATTTTTAATAAACTACCACATCTAAGGTATTTTAGTATAGCAATCAAAAACAGCATAAGATGGTATTACACATGGAATCTAAAAATCAAAACGTTGAACTTATAAAAATAGGGAATAGAATAATTATAATGGGACATGGGGGTGGGGGAAATGGAAATATGTTAGTCTAAGGGTGAAAAATTTCAGTGAGATGAATAACGTCAGGGACCTAATGTACAGCATGATGAGTATTGTTAATAAAACTGTACTGTGTACTTAAAATTTACTAAGAGAAATCTTTAAGTGTTCTCACCCAAAAGGGGAAAGGAAGATAACTATGTAAGGTGATAGATGTGTTAATTAACTTGATTGTAGTAATCAATTCAGTGTGTACACATATAAAATCATAACACTGTACACTTCAAATATATTTTATATCTGCAGTTTTGTCAATTATATCTGAGTAAATCTGCAAAAAAGGACAATAAAAACATACTACAACCAACCAACCAAAACCCCAAAGCAATGTCCACACTTGACAGATTCTGAATCTTTCAGAATAAAGCTTACATTACTATTCTGTGCTCTGCTTTTGGCCAGTAGTAGCCTGTTGGAAGTATGATCACCATGCACAAGCACAGGGACTCCTCCAGGAGTGCTTGGGCCAGTTGTCCTCCAATTGTGCAGCCTACAACAGGAAATCCAAAGAGGGCAATTAAATGGACACAGCGTGGTACCTTACAAAGCAAGAGAAGAACAAGATGGAGGGAGTCAGGAATTGTGTGAAATGGTGAAGATAGGTCAAGATGAGGAAGGCTAACTACCATCCAGTTGGATATAATGATAATAATGAATTTGATGATAATTTTGGTGGAGTGGCAAGGATTTTGGCTTGATTGGATTGTGTTTAAGAGTGAATGGGAGGAGAGAAACCAAAGACAGTGAGAATAATTCTTTGAAGATCACATGCCACTAAGGAAAACAAAAGAAATAATTTATCTGAATGGGAAGTAGGATCAAGAAAAAATTCTTTGTTTCAAAGATGAAAAAATCAGCATGTTTGCATGCTAATAGAATAATTTGGTAATGAAGCCAAATACTTAATGGCCTTGAATCATCGTGGCTCTGTTTCTAGGCCTCTTGTTGACATGGATTTGCTCCCATCAAGTGGTAGTCTTCCCAGCTGTGGTGGTGTATGCCTGTAATCCTAGTGACTTGGAAGGCTGAGGCAGGAAAATTACAAGTTTGAGGCCAGCCTCAGCAACTTAGTGAGGCCCTAAGAAATGTAGTGAGATGTCGTCGCAAAACAAAAAAAATACAAGGTGTTGAAGATGTGACTGAGGGGTAAAGCAACTCTGGGTTCAATCTCAAATATTAAAAAAAGGAAAGAAAGAAAGAAAAAATAAATAATATATAGGAAGAGTCTATTTCTTCAGCTCTTACCTATAACTTGATCTTTGACTTATTTTGACCAATATCATGTGAAAGAGGTGGCATTATGTGCCTTCTAAGGTTAGGCTTTAATACCTCTTGCAGCTTCTTCTTTCACTCTCCTAGAATACTTCCTCCATCATTTAAAAGGTTCAATCCTGCCTCATGTTAGAGAACTCATAAGGGTAGAACCAGGGCACCCAAGAATAATTGTCACAATCAGACATATGAATGATGCTGTCTGGGATAGTCCAGCCTCCTCAAGCCACTATGTAGATGACTGCTGCTGCATGAGTGATCCCAGACATAAACAGCAGCAGACGTGCCCAGAGTCCAAGCTGTTCAACCACAGATTCCTGAGATGTAATGAATGGTTTACTGCATTTGGGGATTATTTACTAATAGCAAATTTGCTTTTTAAAAGGTCAAGTTAGAGATAAAAGTTGAATAAAGAGACTCAACTTCTTGATGGGAGCTAAATCATATGGCCAAGTGTCTTAAAGACAAAGAACCATAAGGTATCAGGTCATTAAGTGTTTGGCCTCCTCATAGAATTATATTGTCAGCAAAATTTTGATATAGAAGTCAAATATCTTTTTAGAATCTTACTATTTTATTTTCCTCTATTGTTTTGTTGTTTACATTAGATAAAGTAAGGAATGGTCTGTGCACAAAGTGCAGTCTGTACTTTACTATGTCTGTGTCCAAACTATCTAAACATATTCATCCTTTAAGGACTAGTTTCCCTGGATTGTTCTCTCTTTAAACTTTTACTGCCTTTTGAAGTACTTCCTGCTTGATTTATTTATATCCTTCTTGTGACATATTGCACTGCCTTACAAGTTTTTCTGTATTGGTTTAATTTCCTGAGTGGGTATGGCAGATATGTCTATCAAGAAAATATTCAAACTATTTTCTTATTCCTGCCTTTCTTTCTTTTCCTTTGTCTCCTTATTTGAATTTGCACAGAATTCTTATAGTATCTATAAAAGAGCATTTTATTGAAGAGATACAAATAATTTTTAAAAATTTTTCAATAATAAAATTTCCCTGAAAAATAAAACTTTAGAAAAATCAATCTTGAAATTCCTGGACATCAAGTAACATTGTAAAATGCTAAATTCTTCAACAAGGCTCTAAAATACCTAATTTATTCTTTGGTATAGCATCTAAGTTATTTCAAAATTAATTATACAGAATATTTTATTCATTTCTATGGTTTGGTTCTTAAATGTCCCCCAATGTTCATGTGCTAAAGTCTTGGTCACCAGCCTGTGGAACTATTGGGAAGGGTGCAACCTCTAGGAAGTAGGGTCTTACTGAAGTTAGCTAACAAGGGGTTATGTGCTTGAAGGGGATATTGTAACCTTCACCCTCTCTCTTTGATTCCTGGTCACTGGTAGGTGAGCAGCTTTGCTCCCACGATGCACAGCCTTACCATAGGCCCAGAGCAACAGGGCTAAGTGATCATGGACTGAAACCTCTGAAACAATGAGTCAAAATGAACCTTTCCTTTGTTTATCTTAGGTATTTTTTTTCCTTTCATGGCAACAGAAATCTGACTAACACATTTGTGTAAATGTACACATACACTTTACTACTAACTGTACCAACCTGAACCACTTTGTAGCTATGTGACCCCCAAGCAAGATTCTTAGTTTTTCTACTTCAATTTCTTAATTTTAAAATAGCCATAAATCTGGTGACTATCTCATAGATTTTTGTTAGGATTAAATGATGTCATATTGCATATAGTCTTAGAACAAGAACCAAAATATTGGAAGTATTTAATAACTATTAACAAATATTATCATATAATATCTGGTTTTCTCATTATCACTTTAAAAAATTAGGTTTGGCAAATGAATTTAGAGGAGGACTGACTCTTTATTAACAAATTTAAACATTCATTCTAATGACATCCTTTCTCTTCTTTATACTTATATTATCTGGAATCAACTACTTCCTAAATCTGTGACAATAATTTGTGATTAGATTTATTCTCTGCAGTAAATTCACTACTTCCACTAAAATCAAATGGGTTTAATTAATTTTAACTATAAAAATGTAAATGGATTTCGGGAAGTACATTATATAATGAAAGATAAGGTCATTAGTAATAGTATCAGAGTTCATTATCTTCAAAAATAATGTTTCTTCCAGATTGTCCAAGAAAGAAATGAAGTCACCATTCACTGTCTTACAAAGTCCCAAAATCTTTGGGGAAAGAGTAATAATAAATGGTTAATTGTGGCTAACGAAGTCCATAAGAAATGGTGACCTGATGACGTTCATATGCTGAGGTTGTGCCACATAAGCTATTATAAAGCATCTTGTGGCTGGTGTACAAGATTTCAGTTTATACTGACAGATGTTTGAGAAGGAAATTATTTGTTTAATTTGTTTATGAGTCAGAGGATTTTTGTCTGAATGTAATTATAGGAGGAGACCACAATTTATGAATGGATTGTGTTCCAAAAGTGCATTTGTGAGTCAGTTGTTTGGGACGAAGAATTATTTTTATGTATAAACCAGTTTAAATGTTAGTGTTTCCCAAGCAAGCCCACAAATTGCTGCTTTAACCCATTATTTGGCTGACAGTATCTGTATATTATTCCTGAGTCTCTGGAGAAAAGATTTGGAGAGAAAGGGCCTCTTTCCTTTTGGCCAGTCTGTTTGTTTTGATTCCACTTGAGATAGCCTTTCCCCTTTGGAGCACTGCTTTTCCTATGTTTTCTCATGAGATTTCCTAAGTCCAAACCACCCTGAAGAATAATAATTCTGGTTTGATCCATCCTTGGCAAAATTCACACTATTCCAAAATTTTCTGCCTCTCCTTTGCCACCATCAACATGATACATTTTTCAAAGTTTCTAGTCTCGTGTTACAATAAGAAGGCAACGTGGCTTCATTCTTTCCCTACTGTAACAGGATTAATAATTATCCCAGGAGCATTTCCAACTTCAAAATAGGATATTTATTCATCTGAATTCCTGCATTTGGGGGACCTTATGACTAACAAAAAGAAGAGAAAAAATACAGACCTTCTGAAGATGACTATGCAGTCAGGGTCGACATGTAGGCCTGTTTCTGCCAAGAATTCTGCCCTCAGAGTCATCTGCTGTAATTAATTTTCTTACAACTTTCCCCCTTTACCCTTGGTGAACTAACATGTTCTCTAAAACTTTACTCATCAGTTTCCAGTTTACAAGTACTGGTAAATACTGAGCTTAAAAAAAAGTGTATAAATTAGTTTCTCTATGTACTTTTTTCTTTTAACAAATCAATAGATAATTCTTAGTTAATTTTTTCCCCAAACTAAGTGTCACACTACTTTTGTGATTGGAAGGATTGCATGTTGAGGCTCTATTATATGTCTAGAGCTTAGTACAGTCACTAAAACTGAGTAAGTCCCCAATAAGTATTTAGGGAGTAAACTAAAAGTTTTAAATTGGTTCATATTTTAAACATGCTATAATGGAGACATAAAAGCACTTGTGTTAGGAAATAATGAGATATGCTCTAAACTCTACATTTATCTATTTAGGGAAATAAATAATATGCTCATTTGACCTTTCTATTCTGGATATTTCTTCTCTTTTTCTGATAAAGGTTAACTTTTGCTTTTATTACAAACAATAAACACTGAATATTACCATATAAAAATAATTTTGATTTAGTTATGTTACAGCAAAAAGAATGAGTGAAAAGTTGAGAAAGGCAACACTACTGTTGTTCTCTGGGCAAAACCCATACATATTTGAGAAGCATTTGGCATTTTTGCAAAGAAAAGGAATTTAAATAATGAGGAATACATAAATTGGGAGTTTTAGACTTGCTTACCACATGTGTTGATGAAATTGAAACACAAAAACTATGGTATAAAAATCTGATTTTATAAATGCAAACTGAGATTAGTACAATGCAAAGTTTTATCTACTGAAGTAATGCCTCACCACACAATTAACTTAAAAGTAATTTGTACAAGACTCTCATGTTGGTTGCACTTTTATTTAGTTTAAACAACTCTGCAGTTTGCAAAGTATTTGGGTGGCCCTTTCTGATTTACACTTGAACAGTGACATATAAAACATAAGTCTGTGAGGTCTAGAGAGAACAGACAGTGCACAGCAGATGCAGCTGCTTGGTTTTTAACAGGTATGAGTTAATAACATGCAGCCGTGCAAAAACTTGCTCTTGATTCAACTCTTAAGAGTGACTGTTTAATGCTATTAAGTTCAGATTTAAAGTCTATGGCAGACATTGATATCTTGGTGGATTCTTTTCTAATGGGTCATCTGCTCTTTATTTTCAACCATCTTTAATTCTTTAAATGCAGTTTTAACAGAGAACACTGTCCAAAGAATCCATCAGGATTAAATTCTTCACAACAATCAATAGCTTCTTAGCTCCAAATTCTTGTATACAATTGTGACCTCACAAAATATTATTTGTGTACTCAATACTACAATGGTTAGTCCCCATGTTTTCATAACAAATACATTAGCATTTTATGTGAATTCTAAAGTTATCCCAAAATTGTCTCTCTTACAAATCACAGTAATCTAAAGGAAGATTTCTTGTTAGAAATGTTCCTGCACACTAATTTTAAATGAAAACAATTTCTGAAACAATTCATTTGTGTCTCAGCATTTTTAATTCATTATGAATTTTATGTTACATTTTATGTTAAAAGATATTCACAGTTGTATACCTAGAGCTATTAATAAGATCAGTTAAGGTTATATATAGAGATATATAGATAAGATCTTTTGGATCCATTGATCTATAAAATACTTGCATGTCACAGGAAAGAACAAATTTGTATGCATTAATCATTTGCTAGTTGCCAAAGACTTATGCAAGATACTTTTGAAATACTTTTGCTCTTTGCATGATCACAATTTGGGGTAATGGATGTGAATATCTTTCCCACTTTACAGGTGATGATGTAGAAGAGTTACGTATCATATCAAAAGTAAACATGAGTGAATAAACAATGAGTCTCTCATTGGAATGCAAATGAGAGTTCTTTTGTTTCACACAGTTGCTGTGGTTTTATTTGCAGAAACAGCAATATAAAATTATTTTGAAGTCTCAAGTTGAACTCAGACATGTCACCCAGAATTTATATGCTCCTAACTCTCTACCACCTTCAAATCAGTTTTCATCTGCTCAATGCACTTCTATTTCTATGTACCTGTTAATCTTGTTTCCACCACTACCAACACCTCACTTTTATAACCCCCTTATTTGAAACCTACCTATAATTTATTATTGCTCAGAATGTCCAGATCTACAAGGCTTTCCAGTATAATCTGAGTTCTCATTAACCACTCTTTTATGGATAATAATCTTTTTCTATTATTTCTCCCTTTGTCTGGGTAAACTAAAATAATAAAACCTACAAATTAACAAAGTATTCTCTCCTGACTGTCATGTTTCTAATTCTTTTCTATATATGTTCCTGTCTAGTAACTAAGTGCAATTGTGGTTTAAAGTCCTGATGACATTGCATAGCATAACACCTGGAAGGGGAAAATTATTATCTTTGTGAAATTACTAGCGTCAATAAGTTTCCGTTTGTAATCTGACAATACCTATTATACCAAAAAGAAGAAAATGCTTTTGAGATATTAGCATCACAAGGGACTGGCAGTTATTATTGTTGCCTATTCAAGGCTGTTCTTACACCTAGCTCCTTTATTTTGATAACATCAGCCAGATTTTGTTCATGTCTTGCCATTGATTTGACCAATGAATAAATAAAGTTTAAGCAACTCATAAAAGATCCATTTCTCATGATAGTGATCGCTTAGGTGTGAGGGTGTGACATAAACCCTGAAAACACAAAGTGAGGAGATGTTTGCTGAGACATTTCCTGGAAAGTTTTCCTCATTTTAAAAAGGAAAAAAATATCAGGGATTCTCCTCAATTTGTGCTTTTGAATTTTGATGAGCAAAATAATAATGCCTTAAATTTGTGTATCGTGCAGCCATTGTATGACTTTGAAGGGATTTCAACACTGAGTTGCTAAATTACCCAACATGAAGCCACACTTTCTCCTTACTTCTTGTTAGATGGATTAATAAATCTTATAAAAAATCTTATTATTTACACTCTATTTTTGATGAATCTTTTGCATAAGCATGTGTCTGCCATAAGTAGTTTACTAGGTACTCAATCTTAGTAGATACTCTTAGGTCATTTGAAAATATTTAGATATTATTGCTTTTGGATATTTAATATATTATCACCATTTGGAGTAGTTCGTGTAGGTCATTCTTCCATTAGTTGACAAAAGTTACTAATTCTTGAAAAACTAAAATAAACTGTTGGCATGGAAGAATTTAACTTAAAAGAGTTTAACTTTAGACAAAGGAAATGTCAGTGAGACTGTTTCTCCCTAAGTAAAGAGTTTACATCAGTTGTTTATTACAGAATGCTGTGAGTCATTATAGGATTTACATAATATAAGAGGCATGTTTTCTCCTTATTTTGGTTAAAATTATAACATATGTTTTCGTACAGCATGCTGAAAATTTCTGATTGAACAAAGCATTTACCATGATCACCAAACACTATTGGAAAAAAAAAAAAGGAAAACCTCACAAAGAATAATTAAAGCAAGATGATCTTGATCTACTTTCTGTTTTTGCTTCCTTTTAGACACCAACTGGAGTTCACTTGTCCTATTAAAATGTGTGGGCTTTGAGGGGACAGATGAACAAAGCATCCCAGATTTGCTAATACAGCCGATTTTGACAGGTTGCTGTGCAGAACATGATTGATCAGCAGGATGAGAATAGAAATAAAGAGCAGGGCTGAAACCATGCCAACCTGAGGGAAATGAATGTTCTATTAATCTTTCAATTATATTTTGAATAAATTGAGCTGAGTTTTGCTTTCTAGAGTTTTGTTTCAGTACTTTGATAAGTTTAAACTATTCAGCAAAAATGTTTAAAATTATTTAGTAGAATTATAATCAAGCTCATCTGGCATAGAAGATGGAGAAAACACATTATTTGAGATATTTAAACAATTGAATTATATTTATTCCTTGGCTGTAGAAAAGGTTTTAATTTCCTTGTCCTTGCATTTATTTATTTAAAAATTTTTCCTCATAACAAAACAACTTTGGACAAGTTAAGTTCTCTGAATTGTGTGTATTTTTCTCATATGTAAAGTGGAATAATATCTATATGTAACACTACATAAGCATAATTGTTCAAAAAATTCTACTTAGAATATGAAAAAGCACTTCCACAATACTTGGCTTACTCTAGGTTTAGAATTATTTTTGGATTATCTCTTTAGTAAAAATGTTATATTTGAAAATTAATAAAAATATTATTTTGTTTTGAATAAATATTTGAATATATTTGAAATTAGGTTTACAATTTATTTCTTTTAAGCTTGATGTTTTAGTCAGCTTTTGTATTACTGTGACCAAAATACTTAGAGGAGGAAATGTTTATTTGGGACTCAGGGTTTCTGAGGTTACAGTCCTTAGATGGCTGACTCAGTTGTTCTGGATGCAAAAGGAGACTGCACGTGATGGGAGAAAGACACAGTAAGGAAAAGCTTCTCAGCTCATGGAGAGGTGAGGAAGCACAAAATGAGAGAGAGGGAAGGGGCTGCAGGAAGAGCAGTCCTTCCAGGACACGTCCACAGTGATCCAACTCCTCCAGCCATGTTCCTCCTGCCTGCAGTCACTACCCAGTCAGCTCACTGAAACTAGCATACACTGGTTAGGTCACAGTTCTTATAACCCAATCATTTTGCCTCTCAGTATTCCTACAGTAACAGGAGATTTTTGGGGTTACCTCATATTTAAACCAAATCATCTGATAAACTTAAAAAACCAAATATGTGTTTCCTCATGCTGATGTTGCTGCATGGAGTCCTTAAGGAATATATCTTAAAGGTTGGAACTGATAAAAAGTCTTGCATAAGTAAAATGCTATCATGCACATACAACATATGTTAAAAATGGGAAATAACTATACAAAATAGCTAAAAACATAAAAAGTATATAAATAAATAAAGGTCATATTTAAATTATTGGAACAAAATCCTAAATTATCTATGTAACTTAGAATACAACCTATTTAGCTCTTTATAAAAATAACTACTAGTATTTTTTAGTCTGGATGGCTTAAATAGTTCAGTAGAATTAAGACATTAATTTAAGAATACCACAAGCAATGAAAAATGCAATAATAGCACCAAAATAGACATTTTTCTTAACCCAATAATGAATTAAAAACCACACTAAATTACAACAGAGATGTAATTGTATTAAACAAAGGTGCCTAAATGAGCTCAGAAAGAGAGTGGACATTATCGATGTATTTATTTTCTTGAAAAGTAATTATTAGTTACTTTCCAGTTTTTAGATACAATGCTATTCTCCATGGCAAATTAAACAAAGCAAAGAATTAAACCAAGCAAAACTTCTACCCAGGAATGTATTTCTCAACAAATGTGAAAAATGCATAGAAAACTGGATTGGAGAAAATTATGCTTTAAACAGTATCAACTGACACAAAGAAAGCAAACACTAGTTGAAGCACAAACATGGAGCTGAAGGTTTAACTGAAATTCAGGAAGAACCAGAGACACGATGTTAGGATAAGCTGTCATTCAAAATGGCATTCGTGACAGTATTGTGACTGTCTTCTACATATGACTATGATGGATTATCATGAGAAATAAGAGCTAAAAGCAAAATGAGGGCAGCATTAAAGGTATCATTTCTGGAATCAGTGGATAAAGAAAAAATGAGAATCACTTCAAGAAATAAGAACCATCTCACTCTCACTTTTACTTATCTTATCTCAATAGATAATCTAATATTGCCTAATATTTCTAAATACAAATTTTGTTTCTTATAAGAACAATGTAAAGATATTTTGAAACAAAAATGTGTTTGCTTAGATATTTCTAAGTTTGATTTATTATATATGTAAAGCATGGGACACGGATTTTTATTCCCATGATCAACTACCAAAAAAAAAAAATGTCAGAGATGTTGTTCTCAATGAGAATAATGCTGGGAAAATAATGTGCAAAAATTTTATGCCCTCATTTTCTTTTAAGTGAAGGAAGTTAATTGTAAATGAATTTGTCTTTGCTACTATTTTAAGCACATAAAGAAAAAATATCAACAGATAAAATGCCCATTTCTTTCTTTTCCATGATTTTTTTTTAACTTAATGACTCTCTTTTTACCTGATAATGTTTATCTGAATTATAGATAGAAGTACAAACATTTATTCATTTTACTATTTTTAAGTAAGTATAATTGCAAAACAGACCTGATTGAGAAAAATCAGTTGAGTTAAATTAAAATAATTCTAGTCAAATGTGTGGAAGTGTGATGATTCAGATGACAAGCTGATTAATTGAAATAAATGCTAGCTTTTAAAGAGTTTTTTAAACATTAAAGATATTTTTGACAACCTTTTATTAACATTTGTATAAAATGATAATAAAAGTTTTTTGCATAAATCTTATAATGTAACAACACTTTTGCAAGAAGAAAAAAATAAAAATAACCTAAATGTCTTTAATCCAACAGTAAGAACAATGACTATTTCATGAGAGTGACTATATGGCTAAAATTAATATTAATGTATTAATGTATTCAACTTAATAACCGAATATACTAGATTTTAAGTATTATCTCTAATCCCTTCCATTTTAAATAATTTTTCAAGTGATATACTAAGAAGGAAAACAGAAACAGTATTTGAAACTCAGTATGATGAGAGTAATCCTGAGGTCCTTTCTGTCTTACTCTGTGCTTCCCCCATGCTTCATTGTATCATTTGTGATAAATCACAGCTTCCTTGCATTGTATCATCATCATTGTCATCCAAAGACAGTCAGAACCTACCAAAGTATAAATCACTGTTCAAGAGAAGGTTAGCCATACTGAAAAGTGCAAATACCCTCTGATAAAATAATTAACCAGACAATAGCTGGTTTGGAAATTTATTAGACACCAGAGCGAGTGAGTATCAATCTTCTATTTCTCATTTCTAAAGTGCAGATAAATAATTACTTGGAAAGTGCTTCATACATTTAAAGGGAAAATAACACTATATCTTAAGGAAATTATTGAGAAGAACATTTGACTTATTTTTGTCTTCAACATGTACTCTGGGAATGAGAGGTATAAAATTTTACTTTTCAGGGGATTCAGAAACAAAATAAAACACATAAACCCTTCATCTGCACACGATAAAATTCATTTAGTGATTTATCAGGAAAATTTTACTCAATCTTCAAAAGTTAACACTAGCATGGTTTCCCCGGGAAAGCTGCCTGAATTCCATACAAAGTTTGTATGCTCACAGTACTTACTACAGAGTTTTGTGACTGTGTGTATTCCCTGATTACTTTGAAAATTCTGAAAAATAAGAACAAATTTTTAAAATTCTACCTCAAACACAATGTGATAAATATCTAATTTTTTTTTGGTAACAGGAATTGAACCCAGGAGTGATTAACCATATCTCTATCCCTTTTTTATTTTTATTTTGAGCCAAGTTCTTACTAAGTTGCTTAGGACCTCCCTAAGTTGCTGAGGCTGGCCTGGAACTTGGGATCCTCCTAAATCAGCCTCCCTAGCTACTAGGATTACAATCATGCACCAACATACCCAGCCTAAACTTAAATCAGTACTTCAAAGGTGAATACAATGAAGCATCAATAAACAGTATTGTCATTCTGATTCAATCTAAACAACTTTGAGACTAATTATGAGGTTTGTTTTTTTAAATCTGTTTTACAATTGTTTGAGTACCTACCTAGTCTATCTTGTTAATTTTAATTTGAAAATATGACTGAAAATGTGTATGTGCCAGAGACATTTATTATGTCATTGTTTTATTTTTTATCAGGTAATATCTCACAAGAAATAAGTACTAATACATCACATCAAAATAAAATATTGCATCTGCCTGTCAGTATCCATACCATCAGCTCAATTGTACACATAAAAGTATTCTAAACTCCCATGGTTAAAAGACATAGTCATACAGTTAGTTGGGAAAAACAGAACTACCATGTATTTTGCAAAGGCCTCAAGGTAATTCAGAAGTCAAAGGCTAATTTTTTCAATAAATAACAATGAAAAATTAGATTTTAATATATAAAAATCTTATGCGATATGAACCATGAACCCAAATGAAAGAGCTACACCTATCAAAATCCAGAAGTAGAAAACAAAATGAAGTTGATCAAATTATACTTAGTTGATCAAATTATTGTATACATGTACAAATATGTAACAGTGAACCCCTTATTATGTATAATTATAGTGCAACAATAAAAACTCAACACAAATAATCAAGAAGAAATTTAAATATTGAGTTTGCATTAACAAACATTTCTTAGATAAGAACCCTCAATTAACATAAACTATAAAAAAATAAATTGATCTTCCTCAATATTAATATTTTTCTTTGCAAGCTGATATTGAGCAAAGGGAAAGACAAGTCACAGACCAGAAAATCTACTTGCAAAACACATATCTCACGCCAGATTTGCATAGGAACTACATGGAAAACTACTACAAAATATATGAAAAGCAATTTCAAGAAGAAACACACATACAAAATCCAACTAATAAAATGGATAAAATACTTGAACATTTTTACCAGAAAAGCTATGCAAGTGACTAAAAAGCAGTTGAGAATATGTTCAGCAAATTCAAATAAAAGCATAAATGATATGTCATTATGCAGTTACACAATGACTAAATTTTTAAATCGACGATATCTAATTATGCTCAACATTATGAGATATCTAATGTATTGTGAATGCAAATGGAGAATTAGATCGTCACTTTGGACAATATTTTGGTAATTTTTTACAAAGATAAAACACCTATGACCCTTACATATTTTATCTAAGAGAAAGGAAAACATGTGCTGATTAAAAATAAAAGCACCTTAGCTGGGCGTGGTGGTGCAAGCCTGTAATCCCAGCACTTACGGAGGCTGAGACAGGAGAAATCTCCAGTTCAAAGCCAGCCTCAGCAATGGCGAGGCACTAAGCAACTCAGTGAGACCCTGTCTCTACATAAAACACAAAATAGGGCTCGGGATGTGGCTCAGTTGTCGAGTGCTCCTGAGTTCAATCTCCAGTACCAAAAAAAAAAAAAAAAAAAGCACCTGCATAAAAATATTTATATTAGATTTATTCTTAATAGAATAAAAGAAGAAATTGATATAACCCAAATACCCATCAAGTGGTTAATGGACAAAATAATGTGGTTTATTCATTTTATAGAGTATTATTCTGTTGTAAAATAGAATACATTGTTAATACATGGAATAACATGGATGAATATCATGTAAAGTAGAGGAAGAAAAAACGCTATATAATACAAAATTCATTGGTATACATTTTGGAAAGAATGAAACATTATGGGGACAGAATAAATGACACTATTTGCCATAGACTTTGTGACAAGGGGATTAACTACAAAGAGATAAGAGAATTTGAGGGGTTATAGATTTCCTAATTATGATTGTATTTCTAAAACTACATATATTTGTCAAAACACACAAAACAATAAATTTGAATTGTCAGTCTTATGTCTTTATAGAGAAGACATATTTAGTCATCTTGAACTTTACCCAGTTGTTCAATTTAGTGAAACTTATCCTCCATCCTTGATCCTCTTTACCTTGCTCTGCTTTTAATTTATTCTGGAGAACTTATAACTTTATAATATTAGTATATTTGTTTGTTTATTCACCTATTAAGTTTATTATTTACTCTTACTCTACATATCTCCTGCTAGAATATAACTTTCACTAGAGTATATACAGTGATGTGTCACCTAGATTCAGTATTGAGTCACTCATTCTCAGCTCTATCAGTCTTGGAGGTTGACCACCCCAATATCAGTCTTTCTCTATGAATTTCCCATGTTTTAGAGCACCACCTAGTGCTGTGTCACATACCCTTCCTGAGGGAGCTAAGTACTCATTGACTCTTTCTAGATAAGCAAAATATGGCTTATAGGCCAAATCTGGCCTTCAACCTGTTTTTATAGGATATCGAGGATAAAAAGAAGGGGTAGGGGTTACATTTTTAATGGTCATAGTAGTGGAAAAAAGAGGAGGAGGAGGAGGAAGAAGAGAAGAAGAGAAGACTATGTGTCAGAGAATACATGTGATCCACAATGCCTGAAGTATTTATTATCTAGTACTTACAGAAAACGTTTGCCAGCCCTATACAGGTGAAACACATATGATATGCTCTACCTATTCCAAGGGGCTGAGTGAAATAAACCAGTCACAAAAAGACAAATACTGTAGGATTCCACTTACATCAAGTATGTCGAATAATCAGAATCAGAGAGAGTAATAATAGAACAGTGGTTGCCTCAGGCTGGAGGTACATTGAAACAGGGAGTTACTGTTTAATGGGCATAGAGTTTCAGTTTTGTAAGATGAAAAGAATTCTGGAGATGGTGGTGATGGTTGCCCAACAGTAGGAATGTACTCAGTATCAATAAACTGTCTATTTACAATGATTGAGATGATAAATTTTATGTTAAGAATATTTAGCCACGACATTTTAAAAAAAATATTCAGTGCAGAGCAACTATCATTACAAGAGGATAAGAAAAAATTATGAGCTCTTAAATGTCCCTCTGTATTAAATCTTCAAAAAGAAACATCCGGTAGCATGATATCTGATAATGGCCTTGAGGGGAAATTGCTTATTAGCGACTTAAAGAGAATCATGACATTTATTGAATTACTTGTGTTATATCCTCTTGCACCTGGATTTTCCTTGGAGGTCACCCTTCCAAACATTATCCAGAGTTGACCCTGCTGAGGTTGAGAGTTCTGATGAGCTCATAGTCTAAGGTGGTGCAGATTTTAAGACTGCCTTGCAACAAGAGCGTCTCTGTCATGGATGAAAATGCAGGGGCATATTTATGTCTTCATGTAATCCATTCATTGCTTTTTTATGAACCTAAAGTTCTCGAGGGAGTGACACGAATTCACATAATGTTCCTATGTGTTACATTTTGTATTTTGATCTCTGCTTTAGCTGACAGACTTTTTAATAATAGCCAGAATATTCCCTGGTGCATGCACATGTATGACATTTTTAGAAAATAAGAAATAAGCTTAGTGATTTAAGTTAAAGTCTATATCCACTTATTCTGAATTATTTTTTATTTCACCTGCTCCCATTTTTAGTTAAAAAATAAAATTTTAAGTTTGAGTTTGTATCAGCTCTGATATATTCATTGATTGTTTTTTCAGTGTGTCACCAATAGGATGCCTCCCCGGACACTCTTGGCTAGTTCTCCACTCACATGAACAGAGCAAGTTATTTTTGTTTTTGTTTTCTAAAAATATATAGTCAAAGACTATATATTAAGCATCTACTATTTGTAGAAACTGAAGTTATAAAAATGAAAGAAGTATACAATATAAGAAGAGCTTATATCAGAATAGAAAAAAAAACAATAGTATAGAATGACCTGCAATCGTTCTGTAGAGCCAAAAGGTATATAATTTAATGCAAACCAGGCAGAAGTATCTGAAAACAAATACCACATTTTTAGAGCAATTTCTTTCAACATATACAAAAATTTATTTTAAAAAATACTTCCATTGTTCCCATGTCCTTCCCCACATTATGGGTCAGCATCCACTTATCAATGAGTACATTCGGCATTTGGTTTTCTGAGATTGGCTTACTTTGCTTAGCATGATATTCTCCAACTCCATCCATTTACCTGCAAATGACATAATTTTATTCTCTCTTATTGCTGAGTAATATTCCATTGTGTATATATACCACAGTTTCTTTATCCAGTCATCTATCGAAGGGCATCTAGGTTGGTTCCGCAATTTAGCTATTGTGAATTGAGCTGCTATAAACATTGAAGTGGCTGCAGCCCTGTAGTATGCTGTTTTTAAGCCTTCTGGGTATAGACCTAGGAGTGGGATAGCGGGCTCAAATGGTGGTTCCATTCCAAGTTTTCTAAGGAATCTCCATACTGCTTTCCAGATTGGTTGTACCAATTTGCAGTTCCACCAGCAATGTATGAGCGTGCCTTTTCCCCCACAACCTGACCAACACTTATTGTTCTTTGTATTCTTGATAATTGCCATTCTGACTGGCATGAGATGGAATCTTAGGGTAGTTTTATTTGCATTTCTCTGATTGCTAGAGATGTTGAACATTTTTTCATATGTCTGTTGATGGATTGTATATCTTCTTCTATGAAGTTTGTGTTTAGCTCTTTGGCCCATTTATTGATTGGGTTGTTAGGTTTTTTGGTGTTAAGTTTTTTGAGTTCTTTATATATCGTGGAGATTAGTGATCTATCAGATGTGTGTGTGGCAAAGATTTGTTCCCAGGATGTCGGCTCTCTGTTCACTTCATTGATGATTTCTTTCGCTGAGAAGAAGCTTTTTAGTTTGAATCCATCCCGTTTGTTGATTCTTGATTTTATTTCTTGTGCTATAGGAGTCTTGTTAAGGAAGTATGGTCCTAATCCGACATGATGAAGATTTGGGCCTATTTTTTATTCTATTAGACGTTGGGTTTCTGGTCTGATTCCCAGGTCCTTGATCCACTTTGAGTTGAATTTTGTGCATGGTGAGAGATAGGGGTTTAGTTTTATTTTGCTGCATATGGATTTCCAGTTTTCC
>PVHX01023098.1:0-26399 GCA_004024805.1 Geosciurus inauris
TGTTTTCACCCTCTAGAAGGAAAACAGTGCAAAACCTACCATACCCCAACCACCCATTCACTCCAAAAACTTGAGAAGTCGTGTGTTGGGGTGCCTCTCCTGGTGGGCCCATGTGCGTGCGTGAATGTGTGCGCGGGTGCTTGTAAACATCGTCACTGTCCCCCGTGGAGACCCAACATCAGAGCGTCTGACTGGGGTGGGGTGGGGGGCGCCGGACCCCACTTCACTCGCGCCCTCTGCCCCAGGGCTTCCCGTCGGAGATGTAGTGCAAATTTCAGAGACAAGAAAAGGCCGAAGGGGGGGATGGGCAGGGAGCAGGTAGGACACGAAGACCGGGTGGGAGAGGGAGGGGAAATAAGGCAACAGTTAAAATGGTCCACGCCATCTAACCCCGCACCCCGCTCCCCGCTCGCGCCACGCGGTGTCACGAGAAGGGGCGGAAGTCCCGCTCCTCCACCAGGCTGACCGCGGGGTTCTTCAGCTCCTCCTCTGAGGCGGCCTTCTTGTAGCCCAGCTGGGCCAGCACGTGCTGACAGGCGTTCTGGGCGAAGGCCACAATGTCATAGGAGAGGCGGAAGCGCCACTTCTCGGCCGTGGCCGCCGAGTTGCGCACGGTGCCATATTTGTGCTTGCCCAAGGTGGGGTCG
Organism: Geosciurus inauris; assembly: GCA_004024805.1. NCBI lineage: Eukaryota > Metazoa > Chordata > Mammalia > Rodentia > Sciuridae > Geosciurus > Geosciurus inauris. Next base: position 648 of record PVHX01023098.1, read on the forward strand.
CCCCGCGTGTTGTTCTGGATCCAGCGGGCCACGTGGCTGTCCAAGGGGATCCCCAGGAACCCGTAGATCTCCTCGGTCTTCTTCATGGGGTTCCTGGCCAGGTCCTCGTAGCGCACCAGCATGTACTTGCCCTTGAGCCAGGAGGGCCGCATGAGGCCGGTGGACACGGAGTTGGAGAAGTCCTCGCACACGGTGGTCAGCTGCGTCACATCCAGGTTGTAGGGTTTCCTCCCCGTGCCGTACCAGAGCCGCCAGAGCCGGTACGTGTCGCGGAAGGTCTCGCTCCGTGAAGCTAGGATACCCCGGGGGTCTCGGACCAGCTGGATGACCTTGAGGTTTAACCGAGGGTCTTCAACCAGAGCCCGCAGGTCGTTCACCTCGGGCACCCGCACGGTCTTGATGGCCACGTGGCTGCGCTCGCGACAGGCCTCTGCAGCCACGGTCAGGTTCAGCAAGCCGCACTTGCGCACACAGTCCCCCTCTTCCAGGACCAGGTCGGGAGCCCCCGGAGGGTCGCATACCGGACGAGAGCAGAGGACCCTGCTGGCCCCTCGGCGGAAGATCCTGTCGGTGGTGTGGTTGACAGGCGGTGGCTTGATGTAGTTCTCCAGGAAGTAGAGGTCACAGTCATAGAGGCTCCTCAGGAGGTCCCGGCTGGCCCCCAGCATGACCCTCCGGTCTGCGGGGCTCTTGCCCTGGGTGAAGCGGGGGATGAGCGTGTTCTGGACGTGGTAGAGGGGCTCGAAAAGGTAGAAGACGTCCAGGTGCTGGTTAAAGAGCTGGCCAACGAAGGAGGAGCCGCTGCGCGTGGTGGCCAGGATGAGGATGTGGGTCTTTCGGGAGAGGTTATAGGGGAAGGTGGGGCCCTCCTCGCAGAGCCGCTCGGCCAGCCCCACCTCGGCCAGCCCTGGGCAGGTGTGGAAGGATTTGGCAGTAAAGGTGCGGATGGCGGTGTACTGGATGGCTATGGAGGCCAGGGCAAGGAGGAGGACAGCCTTCCAGGAACATTGCATGGCTGGGCACCATGGGGCTGCTTCTCCAAGGTTCCAGGTCTGGGGACAAAGGTAGCCAGTGGTCAGGAGCCTCCCACAGCCAGGGGTCTCCAGGGGGCCCAAGGATATCTACCTACCTACTCTTCTCCCTCCTCCTCTCCCCCCTTCTCTTGCGGGGCTCTCTCTCCCTCTCTCTCTCTCTCTCTCTCTCTCTCTCTCTCACACACACACACACACACACACAGCCCTAAGGCCTAAGCACCTAGACTTTGCCATTCTTTGAGGGACTCATGGGAACTTCAGGGATCTAACTGACCTGAACCCCAGATCCAACCTATAGACGGCTGCAGAAGCTTCTTACCATGAACTCTGAGGTCCGTGAAGGGGCCCTGCTGTGCAAAAGAGCCTTTGTCCTCCCAACTCCTACACTTAGGGAAGCCTCAAATCGTCCCCTGCCACTGCCTGACACCCTGCCGGCATCTCCCAGGCCACCAACCTGTTCTTCCAGGCTGATGAGCTGGTGCCCACTCCCCCAGGTGGGCATATTTTTTCTCTGGCCTCTGCTTGCCAGCAGCTTATCCACACTAGGTGAGCCAGGAGTGGTGGGCAGCTGTGCCCAAATCCCTCCAACGCAGGTGCCCAGATAGTTCCAGATGTGGACTTTGGGGCTCTTAGGTGTCCTAGAGTCAACTGGCCCGAAATAAAGGGAGGGGTCCCAGAGCTGCTGAGAAACAGCCCTCTCCAGGATCCAGGGTCTGCTCTTGGCCGTGGGGCCAGGTCATCCTCACTGCCACAGAGAGGACTGCCCACGAAGATCTTAGCCCATGGAGGCAGACCTGGTTTCTCCACATCGACCGTCGAGAGCCCCGAGCATCTTGCAGGTGCCCCCCCAGGGAGGCCAGCTCAGCTCCCAGTCCCTGAGAGAGTGCTGGGGCTTCTGGAGCCAGTGAGGGAGGGCTGGACACTTACCAAAAACGGGCTGCTCCGGGCTGGGCAGGCTGTAGCCGCCAGTGTTCCCAGGCCTCGCTGGCTGTGGTCCAGAGGCCCAAGCCTGTGTAGCAGTCCTGTGGTCAGCAGACTACAGAGACAGGGAGGGCAGTCATTCTGAGAATGGGGTTGGGCTCCCAGTGTACCCCTATCCTGTGCTCTGTGCCCCACAGTCTGCCCCCCAGAGTCGATAAAGGCCCTGCTTTTCCCCCAGATTTATCACTGATACCAGTACCATCTAATTCCTGGGGTCGGACCCCAGCACCCCACTCCTTCACCTACCTCACTCACCCCGCCACTACTCTCTCTTTTTTTTTTTAATATTTATTATTTTAGTTGTACGTGGACAGAATATCTTTATTTTATTTTTTTTTAATGTGGTGCTGAGGATCGAACCCGGTGCCTCACGCATGCTAGGCGAGCACGCTACCACTGCGCCACAACCCCAGCCCCCCGCCACTACTCTCTTAATAAGCCCATATCCCTCTGTTCACACCAGGGCCCAGGGCCAGAGCTGGTGAGCCATGTGCCTAGCTGACCGAGCCCCAGCATACCCTAGATCGGTTCTGTGCTTGAAGTCAACGAGACAAGTCTGACCTTTTAAAATTCAACTTATTCCCGTGATTTGGCAGGGAGGGATGTGGGCAGGGGGTCGCCTCAGGCCTCCGGGTTGAATGGTAGTTCCAAAGGGATGGCCAGGAAGGGGTATTCTTCCAACCACACTGAAGAGGAGCCGGTTACCTGAAACTCAAAAGCAAAATTGGACTAGTGAGCAATCCTGACCTTGACCAAGTCTGAGTGAAAACACCAAAATCCGGGTATCACTTCAGTTAGCATCTGTTGAGCACCTGTGGAGGGCAAAGCCCTGTACCCGGGGAGGACTTCACATGGAAGCTAGTGTCGGCCGCGGCACAGGTGTGAGGGCCTGGGAGCCTGCCTGAGCTCACGGCCTGCCGTCACCCCCACCCGGTTTCCCAGCGCCTTCACTGTCCCTCCTGGGAGACTTGACTTCCTGTTCCTCCAGCTTAAACACACTTGGCCTTCAAACACGCATTTGATTAATGTTCCTAGCACGTTTGTGAACCAGCATGAGAGTCACTGGGCATTAGAACAGGCAAGCAGATTGATTGCCAAGGCTGCGAGCACGTTCTTTTTACTGTCTGATCTGTCATTCATCCGTTCATGGATGATGGGGTGGACTCAAGTGCTTTGCAAATATCCCCCCATGCCCTGCTGTTTGGCATGACCCCTTTGGGAGCAGGGTGAGCAGATGCTCATTTCCCAGAGCTGCCAAGCTGCATGGCTTGGCCACGTCCAACTTTTGGTACCATGTTATTCCTTACCAACCCCTCTGGGTGGGAGGGCCCTCATTCCCATTGTTTGGATGGAGAAATTAAGTCTCAAAAACTAAGGAAAAAACATCTCAGCAATTAAGGAATAGCAGGGGCCTGAGTCCCTCTGGGTCAGACTTTGGCCAGTACTCCGGGCCCTTCACGTCAGCTTTGTGTCCCAAGAGAAGAAACGGAGCCACAGAGGTCTGCAGAGCCTGGGCTGAGATGGCCGTGGGCCTGCTGAGCTCTGGGGCCCACCAGTCCTGTTAGACACGTCCACTTCCTCTGCCCAAGTGCCCCAGGACAAACGTGAGCGCCTTTCTGGATGCGACAGGCCGGGAGCTCTATCAACAGGAGGGCGGGTGATCGTTCTGGGTGGCCAAGGGGTCCGCTCTTTAGCTGCAATGCCATTGGATTCCGATGTACTTGTTCACAGACATCTACCAGCTATCCAGGATGGCCAAGCACTGTTCCAGGGACGACAGGGGAGACAGTCCCAGGCAGGGCCAGCACTTGTGGGCATCCACAACGTTCCCCCAAGGACGAGCTCCCCCCAAAGGCCTTCACTCCTCCCCCAGGCCAAGCCCTGAGGCTGACACCAGCCCAGCCAGTTCATGGAGGAGGTTGAAGCCCCTCAGGGTGAAATAATGTCCCCAGGTTCACATCTAGGATGGGGCAGACCATGCTCTAAAGTCCATGTTCAAATCCTCTTCCTGGATCTGCTCCCCGATTCCACCCATATCTCACCCCCTTGGCCTCCACCAAAGCAAATCCTTAGAGATTCTTCCCCAAACTCTAGGATTCCAGTTCCAAAGACAGAGCGCATCCCAGGATAGTCCTCAGAGTGCAGCATGTTGCCATCTGGCGCCACATCTCCACACCCCACCTGGAGAAACCGATGGCCAGGGCTGGGCACTACTACCCTGGCCAATAGCATCACTCCCTAAGCAGGTGACACTCAGCTCCACGAGGCACAGCCTGGGCACTGGAGGGGAGGGTCTGAAGCCGCAGGCCATGCCCCACCTCCCAGGGAGGGCAAAACCAGGGCATGGGAAGGGAAGGTGGGGGAAACCAGGTCCTCCTGGAAGTGCCCGCTCCCCTGCCAGCCTGGCAGAGCCAGGGTTAATGCTGGCCAAGCGTCCTTGGTATGCTGGAGGCATCTGCCCTGGAAACCAGAGGCCCCAGGGCCAGGTCCTGTTGTTCCCAAGGGAGTGTTGGCCACTGCAAAAGAGCTCTCAATGCTCTCGTCCTCTGGGTCACATTGTGGAGGCCAGGGCCCTTCCTGGGCTCCAGCAGCCTCTGGCATGGGCTCCCTCCACCTCCAGTTGGTCAAAGCTTGGACACAGGAGCCCAGAATCTGTTCTTTTTGTTGGAAGGCAAGGGAGGTGGTGAACTCCCACGCCCAGGAGAAAGCTCAGACGTCAATGTCAGCCAAAAGCCAGGGAGGGCCAGTGGGAGCAGAGAACTCTACATCACAAAGCTGAAAGGCAGAGCTCAGGGCCTGGCCGCCGCCCGGTGGGTATGTACATGTGGGCAGTTCACCAGTTGTCCGGGAGCCTCCGTTTCCCCATCTGTAAAGAAGGTATAACCACCTTCCAACCTTTAGAAGAATTGAAAGACTTAAAGAATGTAGTCATTGTTGAACATTTAAATATTATGCTTCGGGCTGGGGTTATGGCGCAGTGGTAGCGTGCTCGCCTAGCATGCGTGAGTCACTGGGTTTGATCCTCAGCACCACATAAAAATAAAATAAAGATATTCTGTCCACCTACACCTAAAAAATAAATGTTTGAAAAAATAAATAAATAAATAAATAAATATTATGCTTCATGGCTGGGACTTGGGTTCTGGAACCAGCCCCATTTATCCCAGATCAGCCATTTACCAGCTGTGGGAATGTGGCTAGATTTCTTAATCTCTCTGTGCCTCTGTTTTCTCACCTGCAAAATGGGGATACTTATAAGAAGGCTGTTCTGAGGACTCATTACTTAATGCTGTGCCTGGCATAGAGTTACACCCAATAAAGCTCTTAAAATATCATCATTGGGCTGGGGTGGTGGCTCAGTGGTAGAGCGCTTGCCTAGCATGCACGAGGCACTGGGTTCGATCCTCAGCACCACATATAAATAAATAAAAAATAAAGGTCCATCAACAACTAAAAAAATTTAAAAAAAAATATCATCATTAACATCTGGTTCTTGGGGAATCACCCTGCCGTCCACCGGGTCTGACTGTGACAGTGAGAAAGACCTCTGGACACCAACCCTTCTTCCCAGGTCCCTCTCCCTGCCGGGAACTTTCTATGCCCAGTTTTGCAGTGGCCTTCCTGCTTCCCTCTAGCGGCCAAGTTCTGAAGTGCAGCCTCCTAGCCCTGCCTCTGGTGTGGCCTGAATTTCTGGGGGCTGGCTGCAGCTGTTGAGGATGCCACCAGGGGAGATGATGTTGCAGGATGCAGAGATGTGTGAGGGAGGCAAGCCCCCTTGGGCTGCGGCCTCTGCTCAGTGCAGCCCCTCTTCCTCAGCTGCAAGCAGCAACAGGCAGCCCTGCCTCATCCTCAGGACCTCCCGTCCCTCAGGCAGGAAAGGGACATTGAACTCAATGTGACCCGCAGGAGCATCACACAGTCTCTGCCTTTCCCCGGCTGCTGAGTGACCTTGGTTCCCTGCCCCCCACTCCACCCCGGCCCCTCCGAGCCTGGGTTTTTCCATAAATCCAGAGATTGGAGGACTCCCAGCTCTGACCACAGGGCTGTCGGTTCCCAAGGCCCCACACTGCCTTCTCAGGATCCTCCACCAGCAGGGGAAAAGTCCAGTCATCTTCCAGAAGAAACCAGAGCTAGTGTCTCTGTCCCCCACCCCCTCACCTGATCTGTGGTCACCCCCAAGAACCCAGAGCCCTTGACAGAGCTGTCTCCTCCCTTCCTGCTCTTGCACCAAAGTACTGCTCTTTACCTTCTCTGGGCCACTGGCCCCTTAGGAAACCCTTATCCCGGGAAAGGCCATTTGTACCCACAGTTTTACACACACAGTTGGAAGTTCCCAGGCCCCCTGCAGCCCAGGCTCCTCAGGAGCTTGCCCTTGCTCTGAGGTTTCCTTTTCAACTGACTGTAGGGAGCAGGCCCCACAGATGGGCTTATGTGACGTGAAGACATCGCCCAGCCCAGTGCAGTGTCAGAAAAGCTCCGGCCAGAAGACATGTGTGCAGTCCACGCCACCATCTCTGATCTTCAAAGCGGGGAGGGGCACATATACTTATATATGTGCATAAACTCTGAAGAACTATAGGTGCCCTGGAGGGAGGGACAGTCAGATGACTGGGGAGGGAGACACACTCATACCAAGCCTTTGGCTCGGTTTATTAACTCTGGGGACAAAGTGAAGCCACCCAATGCAAGAGCTGAAGAGGAGATGGATGACTGGGTGGGGCACTGAAAACCAGCCCTGGCACCTCCCCGTGCCTGCTCTCCTGCCCCAGGGCACTGCCAGTTGGTCCTCCCCTCTCATTTCCAAGGCACCAGGTTGAGGTCACCATCTGTCCCTAGCGTTGGACTCTCCCTCTTCAATAGCCACCAGGGGCAGCAGTGACTAGAGACTCCTGGAACAGAGCAGGAGCTAAATCAAGCAGGACCTCAAAGTGGCCCAAGGGCTGTGGGAGAAGCTGATGCTTACCTTGGACAGGACGCCCTTCCCAGCTTCTCCTTAAAACATGTCATAAAATCTGAGGGGGAGTGGCAGGGGGGTCAGAAAGAAAAGAAGCTGCACACCATCCTTCTGCCCAGACTCAGGCACTGGGCTGGAGAGGTCCTGAGGCCCTGGGTGCCAGGAACCAGAGCGAGGGGCAGGGGAACTGGACGGAAGAGGAGCTGGCAGGGGGGAGGCTGCGGAGGAAGCGCTTAAGCCCTGGGTCTGCAACAGCCAGCAGCACGGATCCGCCATAGATGTTTGTTTAGTTAAGGCTAAAAACACATAAAAACAGCAAGGTTTTTCTCTTCCCGGAGGAAAATGAGGTGACAAAAATGAGGCAAGGGGAAAACAAGGGTATTTAAAGTCTGAAAGAACCAGGAGTAAGGGCAGCGTATGAAGTGTCCCAGCCGGGACAGAGCTCAGTGGTAGAGCGCTTGCCTGGAACATGAGGCCCTGAGTTCCACCCCCAGCACCAAAAGAAAAGGAAAAAAGGAAAGAAAGAAAGAACCAAATGACTTGTGGGCTCCCTATAGGGGCCAGAGCTTCCTGGTAGTTGATGAGTAAAGGGAAATGCTTCATTTACATGTTTGCTAGGATCCGTGAGATAAAGATTAAAGCATATGCTCAAAAAACATCTGGCTATTCCTGACTGATACTGAATCCAGCATAAGATTCCTCTCGTGGTCTCCAGAGAGCTATATACCACCATGAGCCACATCCTCAAGATCTCCTACCTAATAAAACTCAAGGATAAGTTTCATGGGACTGTGTCCTAGGGCACCCTCCAATGTGGGCGGTCTGCCAACACATACCTTAGCCAGTGACCTTCTAGAGGGAATCTGATGGAGTCCAGCCTCGGCCCCTGTTGCCTGAGTCAGCCCGGGGCCACTGGCAGCTCAAGTGCTGATCTCTGGGGTCATGCCCACCTCAGCCTGCACCGCTGTGAGGTGAGCGGGCCTTCTCCACGAACCCTGAGCTGATGCACAGTGCTGTGTTCAGTACTCATGATGGCCGGTCTGCGGCTCCCACAAGCCGAACCAGCACCTCCCGTTTCCAACACAATCACCCACAGAGCCGCAACTCTTCCACCTTTCACCATTAGCAGAGCTGCCCGCTGCCTCCTGTGAGCTCTGGTGTCTCCAGGACAGGCCACTCCAGTGTCCACTGGTGGTGGCCTTGGGGACACCCCTGGGCATCTCAATCCTGCTTGAGAAGTTACTATGGAGCCAGGGTGTGAGTCTCGCTGCTGTGGCTTTCTAGCTAGACTTCAGCAAGGAAGGGAACCTCTTCAGGACTCGGTTATCCCAATGTAAGAAATGGGACAAACCACCATGAACCTTCCAGACCTCTGGGCTGTGAGACAAGAAGCTGACGGACCCCAACAACTCAGCACAGTGCTGGGCACAGAGCGAGTGTCATGAAGCAGGAACCATGAGGATCAGTTGGCTGATCTCACCCACCAACTGGCCTGGAAACGTGAACAGTAGAGCATAAAAGATGTGCCAGGGCCTGCGTCTGCTCCACAGCCCTGAGTGTGTGACTGGGGACACTACCGTCCCGCCTGCAGAGACCTTGTTCAACAGCCCTGGGAACAGAGGGCATCTCACTGTCCTGTTGTCCTGCCATGGTCCGGCTGGGCATCTGGGTCCCAAGCCCGACCTGGAGAAAGTCTTCCCCAGCAGTGGGGAGAGTGACTGACCTCCGGGCCCCAGGACAAGGCCCCAGTGTGTGCCCAGCTCCTGGGGAGGGATGAGTCAGAGGCCAGTTCCCAGTCCCAGGCTGGCCTGTGGTAGGCGGGACTCTGCCCCAATACTGGGCAGGCGGAAAGGCCCTGGTTTCCTGTCCCCCCCACCGCCACCCACCCAGCAGCCACAGCCAGAGTCAGTCGGAATAGTACGGAGGCCCCACCCCCTGGATACTGGGGCCTAGCCCAGCCTCTCAGCCTCAGGGATGGGAAAACATCCACAGGAGCCAGAGCACAGCTGCTGCCAGCTGGGGGGAGGGGCATCTGTCCCTGCATCCCCTGAGTCTCCACCTCCAATCACCTGCATGAGGCTCACCTGGCCCTGTGGGTGGGGAGGCTGGGACACTGGAGCCCACCAGAGCCTTAGTGGGGTGAGGGGAGCTGCAGCCACCAACACCCAGAGATGACCGCAGGCCTGCTCCCACTGAGGGCCACTTACCGCCCGCCAGGTGCCATGGCCACCTCCCCCAGAGGAGGAGTAGCAAGCCTCTGGTAAATCCGTCCCTGCAGATGCAGGGCCTCCATTCCAACTTGGCGCCTCCGCCCTGGCCACACCTGAGAGCGAGAGCATCACCCAGCACTGGGATGCTAGAGGAGAGGGGCAGGGACAGCCAGGACCAAGGGAGCCACCAAGGCCCCAGGACACCTGGTGCCCACCTTGACCTCGGCTTGCAGCTCACCCAGCAGCTGCTGCCATCTCAAAGGGTCACATCCCTGGGTGGCAGCTGGTAGGGCTTCCCTGGCACGTAGATGGGTCTGTGCCATTGCACGGCTGCCTAGCAGGAGCTGGAGATTCTCAAAAACGAGCGCGGTCACGGGAGCAGCTACTGATGGGCAGCCACCCAGACACCCCCTGCTCCACAGTCAGGCCTCAGGCTCTGGCCAGGTGAGGAGAGGGAGGTTCAAGGGCTCTCATGCCCAAGGAGGCTAGGAATGCCCAGATCCTCCACAGCCAAGAGGGTGTGAAGACGCCTGTATAACCACCAGCCCGAAGCAGTTTGGACTGGAGCACAGGGTTTGGGCTCCAGACCCTGGAGGCATAGGCCTCCTGCTCCCTTGGCCCAGACCCTACCACCAGCCCAGGCTGGTCCCAAGAACGAACGTGCCCACACCAGGCTGCCAGCACAGCTCATCCTGTGCCCCCCTCTGTTTCCTGGTGATAAGCCATGGCTGTACCCATCAGGCACGTGGCCAATGGGATGAACGTCTCTGCTCAACATCAATGAGGACACCCATAATAAGACATAATGGCAGCTGCTCCCGCAGAGCCTGGCACACTGGTGTGGACTATCAAGCTTCCCCTCCGTGGACCCTCGCCAGCCTTGAGCCTCAGGTACTCCAGCTGCATCGGCTGCACAGGTAAGGCTCAGGAGGATGGAGTGACAGCTCAAACACCTTAGACTAGGCAGGGGAGAAAATGGAACCCAGGTAATGGGGCATCATGTGGGAGGCCCTCGATGGCCTCCTGAAATGTCGACAACAGCCCACTCAGCTCCCCTGACCCTCCATGTAAATGGCTAGGGACAGTGTAGCAGAAAGAGGGGGAACACCAGCCCCAGAGTCCCGGACAGCCTCGCCCTCTCTGAACCGACGGCTCCAGCTCCCAGGACTTAAATGAGATCAAGCACAGGAAGCTCTCAGCAAAGTGACTGGACACAGCAATCACTCAATTAGTGGCACCTCCAGAATGGCAGCGGCAGCAGACTCTGTCATTTCCTCTGCCTTGCAGAATCCTTGAAGGACAGTGCCAGGGACCCCACCCCTCAGCCTTCCCAATGCCCAGCTTGGGGGCCCCAGTGCCCTGCAGGACCTAGGGAGGGATCCTAAACAACTCCGATACCACGGACTCCACAGGGGGGACAGGGCAGGGCCTTCCTCCCCATCCTGTAAAGGAGACAGCCTTCCCCAGCCTTCCCAGGCCCTGGCCTTCCAGCTCTAATCAAGAAGCAAACACAAAGAAGGGATCTCTAAACATTTAGGAAACGCGGGAACCCTGTGCCCCACGCGGTACCGTGGGGATTTATAAAGAACAAATCATGCCTGACAAACTTGATAGCTTTCTTGATAGAATTACAAGACTGGTAGATGAAGGAAATGCAGCCAGGGTAATATATCTTGATTTTTAGCAAAGCATTTGATACAGAGCCCCAAGTAATCTTATAAAATTAATCCAAACAGACCTGGCCCTAAGCACCTGTCATGGGTCCTAAAAGAAGGAGGGGGTAGGTCCCAAGCATTCTGGGTAGGAAAGGAGAGTCCAGAGGGAAGGGTCTGGAAGGCAGAGTCCAGGATTGGGGGCAGGGCTGCCAAGCCCCAGCGCTGGGTCACATCTTATCTCACATCTTCATTAATGATCCTGAGAGAGGGGAGTAAACAGTCTGTTAATGAAATTTGCAGAGGATATTAAATCGGAAGGTGTCGTGAACACCAATGAGGACAGCAAAGCGGTCCAGAGAGACCTGGGGGAGGAACCCTGGCAGGAAGCTGAGCGCTGGCTGGTAGGGGGGATGCTGGGTGGAGGCCAGCTACTTGGAGAGCCCAGGAAGAGGGGCCACCCCAGGGCTGGTATGGAGATGGGAGAGAGCACAGCTAGCTTTGTTCTGGCCAAACAGGCAACAACCAGGAAGCTCAGTTTCTCCTTCTGTTTTACAGAAAGAAGGGCTAGCAGATGACCAGGACACTCTGCATCTCTGACAGCGGGCAGTGATGGGGCGGGCTGGGAGCTTGGAGCTGAAGCCCACCTTACAGGAGGTGGAGTCTGCAGGCCAATGGAGGCAGGGGCTGCAGTCAGAGAGGGGCTTGGGAGAGAGATGGGCTGGGTCATCACTGGCACCCCGGATCATCCCCAGCTTGCCCCCCCGAATGCTGCTGGGGAAAGCCTGCTCCCTGCCCCAGCGGCTGCAGCCCACACCTGCCCAGACCGCAGGGTATGTTGGTAGCATGTGAGAAATAGAGGCTCCAACCCACAGGCCTTGCTAGGAGTCGCTGGTTCCTCTTACGGTGACCATCCAGAAAGGGATGCTCCTCCAGCCAGATGAACTAGTCTGGAAAGGGCGAGAGAAGGTGCTCTGCCCCACCCAACCTCTATGTCAGAGAGAGCCCTGTCTCTGTCTGGACCTCCTTTGTCCCTTTCCTTCCCAGGGGACACCACCATCCTTCCCCAGGGGCTTAAGCAGAAAGCCACCTGTCCATCTTGACCTGGAGGGTTTGTTCCCACAAGGTTCCTGGACGGGTGCAGTTTAAACAAGATCCAGGGCTGCCTAGCACTGTGTCAGCCCTAGGCAACACTCTGTGGGAAGAAAGGGATGACTGGTTCCCAGAGTGGGTACAAGGCAGCTGGGGGAGGTTCTTCCGAAGCCTAGGAGGATGTCACAATCACCCACTGGGACACAAGGGAGGGATTCAGGGGAGTGATCCCCTGACTTACAAATAACAACGACATCTACTAGGTACTATTCCAAGTGTGTTCTACTTCCTAATGCATTTGACCTTCACAACCCCAGAGGTGGTGCTCTTACAGGCCCCATTTTTCAGAAGAGGAAACAGAGGCACAGAGAGGTAGCCACCAGGCTTGGCAGAAGGTTCACGGGAGGAGCAGCAGCCTGTCTGCTGGGCAGCTCTGGAGGAGACCCTCATGGGTGGAGAGAGGCAGCCCCTCCTCTGGGGAGGCCAGACCCACCCCTTGTCTTGCCCACAGAAGGGAGCTGGTCCAATGCCGCCACACTTGTGGAGCCTGGTTTTACTATATGTTTCCCTTCTCCCCACCACTGCCGTGCTACACCGAGTCCTCCGAACAAGTCTGTTTCCATGGAAACCATACAGTGACTCAGGGCTTCGGGACCTTCTCTGAACCAGATTATGAATATCAAACACTCCCTCCCCACCAATGCAGAGTGGAGTTGGGAAAGTAAAGGGAGACCTCTGAGGGTGGGGCGGGGACAGGTCAGGGGCAGAGGGACCCAGGGGGCATAAACATGCCCTTGTTGATGGTGAGGCACCTGAGCACCCCCTGCACTCAGTAGAACAAAGATGTACCCCTCTCTCAGTGCAGTCTGACACATACCCCTATCCCATGCTTCCCCTGGTGCTATGGGGAAAGGGGACCAAGAGGGATCCAGTCCCCTCCTCTGAACAGAGGCTGCACGGGCAGAGATGGCTGGGAGGCCAGGGTGGAGAGGAGCTTGATTTCCCCCGGATGCTAAGGAAGCACTGGTTCAGAGGATTGTAACTATTGCGGACAGAGGGAAATTTGGGTTTGGGATGGGGGTTCTGCTTGGAGATGAGGAGGCTGGGTGTTGAGTGAAGAAGGGAGGGACAGTGATTTCAAAGCCCCAGCAGAGTTGGAAGGATAATTTGCACACCCATCCCCTACCCTCCCGGCCACTGTGGCCTGGCCTTGGGCCACTCGCCCACCAAGATCAGGCAGGCAGTGAAAGTTTGCAGCTTCAGGCTCAAGGCCTGCAGGGTCTAAGACCCAAGGGCAAGTCTGCCCCCTCCTTTCCCCAGCAGCTCCCTAAAGACCCAAGAGGGAGGAGAACGGACTAGGCTGGAAGCTTGATACCTCCCTGGTGAATCTGGTGTGTGAGTCACGGCAGTGAAAGCACTTTGAGAGAGAAACAGGGTCATCCTGAGCCCTGTGTGTGCCGTCTGCTGAGGACCGAGCCTGGGAACTGCTTGGCCAGGTAAGGTCTTTGCCTGAGCCACCCAGCACACCCCCAGAGGTTAAGGGGCCCCTTAAGACAGCTACCTGGTACCTCGACCCCACCTGCTAGTCTCCTACACCTACTGGTCCCTTTGGCTTGCCAAAGAAGCTATGTTCCCAGCAAAGGTACCACTCCAGCTGGAATCCTGAGTTCCCTCTGCTCCCTGCTCCTACCAGCCCTCCAGCAGATGCTGGGCAGAATTTCTGCCCTTTACTGGGCAGCCACCTCCTCTGCCCAGGCCTCTACCTCCCTGTCAATGGCCCAAGCCCACCCTCTGGAACCCAGACCCCAGGGGCAGCCCTTCCTAGGAGCCTCCTGCTTAGAAGCAGTTTTAGGTCCATCAGAAGAAGTGAGCGCCAGAGCTGAGGAACCTAGTCTTGAAAAAGGGCAGGCCTGGGGTGCAGAAAGGCGGCACACTGTAGCATCTGAAATCAGGCCAAGGTGCCACCTTAGAAGGACCGGTAGGGTCTTAACCTCCTCAGGTAGCTCGGCCTTTTAACCCCTCGCATCCTGGCTAGCGCAGCTCTGAACTATTAGTGAAGGCAAGCGCTGAGTCCCCGGAGCCTGGGAGGAGCAGCTCCCCAGATCCCACCCAAAGAAAAGCCCTACCCAGGGAAGGGCAGGAGGGCTATTCTGGCTTCCCGTGGGGGCGCGGGGACTCCGCACCATCCCCCGGCTACGGCCCCACAGGGGCCCATCTCATCGCACGCAGCACGGTAGTGGGTTGCGGGTGCAGGGCCAGGCCTAGGAGGAAGCTGGAGGCAGCCCCTGCCTCAGGGGGCAGCTCTGCTTTGGAAAGTTACAGCGGGCGTGGGGACCTCAGGGTCTCGAGGCACCTTGGCAGCCCGCGGAGGGCAGAGTGTGGAAGATGAGCCCGGAGCAGCCCCCGAGTGCTCTGGGCAGCGGGAGGGCTCCGGGCGCGTCGGGGGGCCGCCGCGCGTCTCAAGTTTGCTGTCCTCCCCAAATGAGGCCGAGGAGGGCTGGGTGATCTTGGCGCTCACCGCTGACTGGCCACCAGTCCCGGAAGCCCCTTCCTGCTCCCAACACGCTGCCGTCCCGCGCCACCCCCTTCGCGCACCGCCGGTAGCGACCGTCCCCGAGCCGAGGGGCGTCTCCCACCGCGCCCGCGCCTCTCCCGGCTGCTGCGGAGGACTGTCCGCTCCCGCCCGCCCCGGGGCCGCGGGGCCCGGCCGATACCTGGTCGGGGACGCGCCGAGAGCCGCTGCAGCGCCCAGCGCCGGCTCCATCCTCCGCTCCAGAGTTAGGCTCGCCGGGGGCCGGCGGGTGGCGGCGGCGGCGGCGGCATCCTCCGCCTCCCGCGCCCTCCTCCTCGGCCTCCCTCCTCCCTCCGCTGCCTCCGCCTCCGCGCGCCCCTCACGGGCCCCTCTTCATGGCCCGGGGGCGCAAGCCCGGGGCGTCTGGAGCGGCAGAGTGCGTTCTCCCGGGCGAGGCGCGGGGCCGCGAGCCGGGCAGCGGGCCGAGGGGCGCAGGGCCGGGGCCCAGACCCGGAGCGCCGCAGCCCCTGGCGCCCGAGGAGAGCAGCAGTCGCAGGCGCCGGAGCCTCGCCGAGCGCCCGCCTGCCTCGGGTCCCCGAGCCGAGAGCAGCCGCGGCAGCGGCGGCGGCGGCGGCGGCGGCTTCAGCGCCGGGCGAGCGGCGGGCGCTGCGGTCCCGGCTCCACCCCCAGAGCCGCCCGCCCCCGAGCCGCCCGCCCCTTCTCGTCCCCACCCCTTCAGCGCGCCCGCCCGCCCGCGCGCCCGCCCCAGCCCGAGCGCTCGGGACACCTCGGCCGCCCGCGCAGGGCCCACCCCGGGCCCACCCCAACCCACCGGCCGGGGCAACCACGCCCACCCCACCCCAGCCCCGGGCTTTGAGGCCGGTGGGCAGGGGCGCAGACTGCTGCACGGGCACCCCTTGCCCCTCCCACCACCCTTACCCAGGAGGGTGCTCCTTTCTGCCTGAGCGTCCCTAGCCCTCAAAGTCGGACTGGAGCCCCAACACCGCCCAGGGCCCCACGGTCCTCTCCCGATTCGCTCGCCTGCGCAAGGTGGTACTCCAGAACCCAGAACCGGAGCCAGCCACCTTTCAGCGGCAGAACCCCAACGCACACCCCTATTCCACCATCTATCCTCCTTCCTTTGCTTCATTTGTTCCGTTTGCCAGGGTCAAGGGGTGGGTGGCATAGTGGGACATTTGCTGGCAGGCGTCTTCCACTTCCGTCCACCCGCTTCTTACCAGGCTGCCGCTGGCTCTCCTGGGTGGAAATCTGGAGCCACTGCTCCCTTCATGTGAGGAAGAGCAGGGGCAGAGCCGGCAGCCAAGCTCTGTGGTCCTTCCTCCTCTGCACAAATATTGACTGAGCATCTCCTGCAGGCCCGGCCCACATGGGCATCAAAGACTGACCAGTGACAAGACAAACGGACACCCGACCTCTCAGAGTGGAATGCAGGAAAAACAATGTAAACAGACAGAGAGACATGGCGCTATCAGGGTCTGGAGAGAAAGGCAGGGAATCTCGGCTCTGCCACATGTCTGAAAACAGTCCCAAGCTGGCCACCCTGGGCCTCTTCCCCCATCTGGAGAATGGGTAAGTGGTTTGGCTGGCTGAACCTCTAATGCTCTTCAGCTCTGACCAGGAGTTTATCGGGTGAGGCAGAGAACAGTTTCCATCTCCATCATCTCTGAATTCTCCCTGGATCCTATTTCCAGCTATAGACTGCCACTCCTGGACAGGGGAGGCTGAGAACCAGGGATCCCGAGATAACCTCCTCCCCGGGAATCACAGGCCTACCACAGCAGGCTAGCACCGATTTTTCCCAGGTTAGAGGAGTCCGCCATGGGACTTGTTGTGAGTAAGGTGGCCTTTCATGCCTCAGTTTCCTCAATCAGAAGACAGTCCTCACCTCATAGGGCTGCCATGAACACCAGATGGTAAGATGGATGTAAAGCACCCAGCACAATGTCTGGCACACACTGAGTGCTTAATAACTGCACAGTGTTGCTACTGACTTGTTGGTATATCTGGGAACAAACATTCGCTTGCTCACCAGTAGGGAATCGTGATGTCTGTGCTTCTCTGGAGAACCAGGGACTCAATACATCAGGAAAGTCTCTCTCCACCCAGAACCAGATGGCATGAAGGCCCATGCCCGGGGTGTCCCACCAGACCACTAATCTCTTATCTTGGCTACAATCGCAAACTCATAATTATGAACTCTTCCCCCAACCAGTGCCAGGGAGCCAGGCAGCCTAGCCGGGTGGAGCTGGAGCGGCTGATATCACCTTCCCACGTGCCTGCCTACAGCAGTGCAGCTGCCCTCAGCCCTGCCGTGTCCAGCCCCTGCAGCCAGGGCAGCAGGGCCAGCCCCAGGGAGTGGCAGTGTTCCTGATGCCTAATGAGAGCTGACCTTCCAGAAGCAGCTCTTCTTGTCAGCTGCTCCATAGAAATCCTGGCTGTAACAGCCCCAGGCTCAGCCCTAAGAACCCCCCTTTCACGGCACTAATCCCTCCCCAAGTTTTCAGCCTGACAAGAATAGTCAGGGCTTAGAGAGCTTTCTCTATCTCGCACTCGCTCTCAAATCCAGTGCCTCATTTTTCAAATTCTGGTGTATTTCGGATGGAGAGGAGGGAAATGTACCTCAGGCTGACATGAAAAGATCCATGTGGTTGCAATGTAAAGACGGACTGGAATTTGGGACCCTTTTTTTCTTTTTTCTTTTTTTTTAAGAACATTGAAACTCTAAAAATAGACAAAAGATCCAGTTTCAGGAACACCGGGATTCTGTTCCAGTTTCCTGGGATCTCCCACATGACAAGCACGGATGCTTTTGAAGCACCTACTGGGTGCACCACACCAGGACGGGTGCTGTAGGGGGAAGGTAGGAGATGAGAAAACAGAAGCAAAGTCCTTGTGCTTGGGGACTTTGGACCCCACTCAGTGAAGCAGCAGAGGATAGTTGCTGAAAATGTGATTGAATACAAAAACACAAAACCTTGAAAGTCAGAGGAAGGAAGAGGCTGGGGGGACTGTTCAAGAAGAGCTTCCTGGAGGAGGAGGGAATTGAACTGCAGTTTGAGGGATGGATGGGGCATAAAAGGCAAAAGAACAGGGAGGCTGGGAGAGTGACCGGCACTAGGGCTGTAGTGGGAAGATTGATATTAAAGGCTGAGGCTTGCCGTCTCCACTTAATAGATGCAGAAGCGGAGAGCCAAAGGAGCTCAACAGCTTCCCTAGGTTTGCAGAATTGCGACGCCATGGAGTACCCCAACTGGCTGGCTCCACGTGCCTTGCCACTCCCCTCCAGCCACTTTCCATCATCCTGACCCAAGTGGGGCACCTACTGAGAGGAACAGCCCCCCAGACATGGGGGCTTCCTGAAATAGAGTCCCCGGGTCCTCCTGGGGGATCTCTAAAATGAGACATTTCTCCTTCTCCCCCAGCATGCAGATCCCCCAGGTACTTGGAAATTTGTTAAGGGATCTGGGGGCCTGAGAGCTTGACTTTTTAATACCTTTCGGCTGTCCGTGTGGTGGCGGTCTGTGCCACCCACCTTGTTATTTCAGTCTGTTCTGGGAGATTGATGGCTCAGGCTTTGATTTAAGATCTGCTTCCTCGATCTTCAATTTCCCTGTCTCACGGGGGACGCTGACAGGGCAGCAAGCGCTGGAGACAGCTCCTGGCTGTGGCTGGACTTCAGGCACAAGAGCCCTTAGTACCTGCAGAGAAAGTGCCAGGCAAAAAAGCTTGGGCAGAACCCAGGCAGTGTTGCTTTCTGTAATCCCAGCAACTCTGGAGACTAAGGCAGAAGGATCGCAAGTTCAAGGCCAGCCTCAGCAACTTAGCAAGACTTTGTCCCAAAATAAAGAATGCTGGGGATGCAGCTCAGTGGCAGAGCACCCCTGAGTTCATTCCTGGGTACCAAAAGAAAAGTCTGGGCATAGGCAGCTAGGCTCATGAGACCTTTCTCCAGCCAGGTACATATATAATCCGAGCTACTGCAGAGTCTGAGGCAGGAGGATCACAAACCTGGGCAATTTAGTGAGACTCTGTCTCCAAATAAAATTTTCAAAAGATCTGGAGATGTAGCTCAGTGGTGGAGTGCCTCTGGGTTCAGTCCCTGGAACTACACATAAATAAAAGGGAGTGTTGATAAGGAAACTGAGGCCCAGAGAGATTCAGTGACTTACCAAGGGCCTCATGGGAGGTAAGCTAAGCATCCAGCTGGGTATCCAGCTTCCTGAGCAAAAGGTCTCTACATATCCCTGTCCCCCAACTCTGCCCCGTTCCAGATGGGTTCCTATTCTAGAAGAATTGAGAGACGTGAGTCTCTTTGTGATTGAAATAAAACAAGTATTTGAGGGCCTTGACTCTAGCTGGACACATGTGGAGTCCTCAGAAACATCTGAGGCCATTTTCCCAACAGGTCTCTGATCCAGAGATTGGCAGGCCTCGCCAGCTTGTGGTTTTAGGAGACGACATCAGCGCACAACTCCCCTCCCCCCCCCGTCAGGTCCTCCAGCCAAGGCCCCCTGAAAAGCTACCTCACTATTCCACCCACAGGACTTCTGTGAATCCTTCAGAGGGACATTGTGCTGCTCCCAGACAGCCCATCACCTGCAGTCACCACTGCCATCTGTCATGTTCTCTGCCCCCGCTCTAGAAATTGCAGAGGAAGCTACTTGAAAGGCCCCCAGCCAGAGGCAGAGGGAGCAGTGTCTTCCCAACACACCAGAGGAGATGCTGTGACGCATTCTCCAGAGACTGCAAACAGCTTGTCCTTCTGGCAGCTGCAGCCTCTAAGCCCTGGCTTCAAGTCCAAGCCGAGGGAACGCTTGCCCGCTCTCTTCTTCTAGCCACCCCCACAGAAGGTTCCCCACCTGGGTTACAGACCACAATCCCTTGTGCAAAGTAGAAAGTGCCAGCAACCCCTGGTGGCTGGGGTGAAGAGGAACGGAGTAGCCCTCCCACACGATGTCTGCTGCCCAGACTGCCCCAGGCACCCCAGGGCTCTTGACCTCTCTGGGCCCAGTCAGTGGGAAGGCAGGAGTGGTCCTCCTCTGTCCGGGAGCTTTGGAGGGAAGCGGCTTCCATTCTCCTAGACTCCACCTTCCTTCCTCTGGCCTCACATGGTCCAGCCCGGATCTTGCCAAGGTGAGTCTTAGCCAAGTCCCCCAAGTTCCCAGGAGGAAAGAGAGGTCAGAGAAGGCCAGATGTCTGCTTCCTCCTGAGGAAGGAGCCTGCTCCCGCAGCCCCCAGAGGAAAGAAGGCCAGCAGCGGGCCTTGGCACACTCTGCCAGGCTGGCACATGTGAGCGTTCTCTGGACCCCGTGCTTCCCAAGCCTCCCAGAGCTGGAGCAGGATCTCACCTCCCGTCCCCACATACAAGTCCTGGGACAGCTGACCTTGGAGCCCTGAGGAGGCCAACAGACTGACCTGAGGCAAACAAGGCCCAAGATCCTGCATCTGAGATAAAAATACGATAGGGTGCGCATCTCGCATCTCGCAGGCCCCGGGCTGGGGAGGTGATGGGAGCTGGGGGCGGACAGCAGAACAGCCTCATGGGCTGCAATTAAAATTCCCCTCCTGGGTGATTCCCAGGCCTCCACAGACCGGTTTCCATGGCGAGGGAGGCCGGCCCTGGAAGACAGGCTCCTGGCAGGCCTGGGCTCCCTCCTCTGCTCCTGACCATAGAAGCCTCCATCGTGAACTAAATCACATAGAGCAGGGGACACAGTCCAGCTCAGAAACTGGCAAGGGACAGGGAGATGCTCAAGACTGTCCCTGCCCCAAGCCCTGTGGGTAGGTACCCAAACTGGCAGGGGTAGAGTGGGAGGGACAGTGTCTGGGTCCAGGGAGCAATTCCATGGCATGCCCTGGGACTATAAAAGGCCACCAGGGCGCTGGCCCAGACTCTGGGGACATAGGCCACCTGGAGCAGCCAGAAACTCCAGCCTGTCCTCTAAACTGTGGCAGAAAAGTACTTCAAGCCCCTCAGGAAGTGCAATCCTCATCTGATACCCTCCCACCCTCCTCCTGCCCCCTCACCTCTCACCCCAGCCCTCTTGCTGGAGGGAGGGGGAGGGGGGCAGAGAGAGAGAGAGGGACAGAGAGACAGAGGGAGGAAGAGACAGAGGGAGGGAGAGACAGAGAGCGGGAGGACTTGCCTCCTGCCATGCCTTGCATAACCCCCACTGGTGCTGAGAAGGCTGGACACCCCTCTGGCGCATCCCTTGCAAGCAAGGGGTGACAGGAGGGCAGGAGCAGGCAGAGCTTGCCCACAGGCCAGACGGTCAGGAGAGAGATGTGGGGCTGCCCCAGGCCCGCTCTGAGGAATCCCAGAGAGCTCAGCAGGCCAGGCGGCTTGACCTGGAATGCAGCACACAGTGGGGCCACACCCACCCGCCCTGGAGTCTGCCATCACACATCCTGCCTCCTGGGAAGCTGCCTGGAGTCCCAGTCGCCCCAAGGGCAGGCCTGCTTCTGGGTGGTTCCCAGCACCCTCCGCGGAGGTGCCTATTCCCACTCACCTCAGGAGGGGAGAGAAGGGCAAAGCAGGGGTCCAGTGTCCACTTCCCTTCCCTTACCAGGTCCTGTCTGGTCCACCCCAGCCTCTCAGCTGTGAGGTGCCAGCTCCGAGGGCACCACCACAGGCAGCCCCAGACCCCGACATTGGGAGCCAGGGTCCAGTGTGGAGGATGACAGGGATCTCTGGGCCCCTCCTGCCCAATCCCATGGCTGAACTGGGGCTCTTCCCCTCCTCCTTCTGAGGAAGGAGACAGAACGCATGTCACTGCCAAGTGTGACCAGCTCTTGGTCAGGGGCCCATGGTCACCTCCCACCAAACAGCCCAGCCTGGTCAACACCACACCTGCCGGCTCTGGGAACTCAGCCCAGGGACAATGGGGCCATTCACTCAGCCTGACCTTTGCACAGTGGCTCTGTGGCTAGACGGTGTGTGCATGCTCGTCCGCACTTGTGAGGGGGGCACTGGAGCTGGCCAAAAAGGCTGCGCAGAGGCAACCCAGGATTCGTCTATAAGAACACTGACATCCTCTGCTAAGTACTTACCGAGTGCCGGGCACTGTCCTGGGCATGTGTGCTGTCCTCACCACAGGCCTGTGAGGGGCCAGTTTCCATAGAACTGAGGTAAGCCATTGAAATCAGAAGGATGGAAATGTCCTCAAGGGGGTGTCACCTGGGCAGGACTCTGAGGCAAGGGAAGCTCTTTGTACTCGTGTGGTGGTCACATGGGTGTGTCCATGTGCAGATGATCAGTGTGCTGCCCACTGAAGCGCTGTACATTTTGCTCTAAATTATATTTTGGTAAAAATATAAATGATGCTGCAACCATAGAATGGCATGCTACCAGGCTTATTTTAAAAAAGAGGACGATCTTGGTGTCCTTATACAAGTCTCCAAGATCTGTTAAGTGAAAAAGAGCAATGTGTAAAACTTGATTTTGCAGATAGTATGCAAACACATATTTTAAAATACTATCTATACATGTCTGCTTGTGTGTGTAGATTATCTCCAGAGAGAAGCGCGGAAATCATGGTGCCTCTAGGGAAAGGAGCCACATGGCCAGAGACGGAAGCAGAAGGAAAACTTTCCAAGATGCAGCCTTTTCTTAACCCATGGGAGCATATTACTTATTCAAAAATTAAGTGAAATTAAAACAAACAATACAAATGCCTGAGCTGCTGATTCCCAAACCATTATGTTGATGGCTTTGGTGCATTTCATTCCAAAGGGAATAGTTTCTCTCCGCTCCTCTGCTTGTCTCCAGCCAGTCTCCCTTCCCCAAACCCAGCCCGACTGCATCTGGCGTGGCTGCCAGCTGGGGAGAGTCGATGACTGGGCTCCACCATGAGCTGTTCAGAACCCGCTGGGGCCTGAGAGCCCAGGGGCTGGGCCAAGGTTGGCAGTGCAGAGAAGCTGAAGACCTCACAGAGCCCAGCACGCCAGAGGCGCCTGAATGGGTGGGTCCTGAGGGTTGCTGACAACTCACTCTGGTCCTCTAGCTCAGGGCCATCTCCCCAGGCCTCTGCCCAGCCCAGGGGCCCCACCCTGCCCTGTCTTCCCCTGTACTCCTCTATGGTGTCTGCAGACAAACCCAGCCCAAGCCTAGGCCTGAAGAAGACCCCAGGCTCTGAGAGGCTTACAGAAAGCCACCCGAGTAGAAGAGGCACTCAGAGGAGTACCAGGTAAGCCTGCAGGATTTATTGTCCTGGGTTCAAATCCCAGCCCTGCCATTTCCTGACGTTCAGGCTTCGGGCAGGTAGCTCATCTCATTCCACCTGTCAGAATGATCGTTAAGGACCCTAAACCCTGAGCCTGGAGCAGTGTAGGCACCTTAAAAAGAAGCCACAGGAGACAGAGCATCAGTCAGAGCTTTATTTATTCAAATATTAAGATTCTTCAATAACAAGGATGATGTGCCAGGCCAGCCCTGTGGGCATGAGCTGAGCAGAGCTTTTTAACAACTTCTCAAGTGCTACACAGCCTCCTGGGAGGGGTGGCACAGGGACAGGCCTTGCCCCAGCTGGGCACCAGGTCTTTCCTGGGTTCCCCTGCAGGGGTGAGGGTTGTCGGGGAGGAGGCGTGGAGGGCCCCAGGATGTCCAATAGCTCAGAAATCCACTTTCAGGCCTCAGGGCTGAGAGACAGTACGGCTCATGGGGCTGGAAGCCTGTCTCCAGGCATCCAAGAGTTACCACAAGGAAGACAGCTGAGGCGGGGGCAGGGTCTGGGGACAGGTTTTGACTCCACAGCAGCTGGTCCCATCACCTACCTGATCACACTGGACGTCCTGCGACTTCACACTCCTGCAGGAAGGACTTGCCACAGCACATTGGAGCCCACCGCTGGAGGACACGGGCCCATCTGACTTGGACACCGGGTGGCTTTGGGCATGGCACTGAAGCCCCAAGCTCCATCTTTCCTATCCGTGGAGCTGTGTGGCGGGCCGGGCCTGGGCTCCTCGGGGACGGTCAGTGCCTCTGACGGTGTGTGGAAGCGCCCACCGAGCTTGCTCACGAACACAGAGCAGCCGCCCCTGCAGGCTTCCCTCCGCCACCCCGAGGACCAGCTCCACGCACAAGCCTGCAGGTGGGTGCGCAGAGCCGTGACACCACAGCGCCTCCTGAAGTCTCAGTGCCAGTGTGCCGAGGGTGGGGCCACTGGGGTTACACAGGCCAGAAAGTAAGGGACCAGGCCAAACAGAGACACATGCTGGAACCCAGGTGACTAAACACCTGGAACACAGGGAAGGAGGTTCCCCACACATCCCAGTCTTGTAGCACAGGCCCTGCCACCCACAGGGCAGCCCGAGAGAGGCAGGGAGGTGGAGGATGAACAGCACCCCCAAAGCTCAGAGGGGCGGCCAGCTCAGGGCTAGGCAGGGCCTGGGGCAGGCTGGCACAGAGTGCCTCCCCAGGTCCCTGGCTGACCTGGCCAGGTTCAGGGGCCTCCATCTTAGCTGAGAACCTCCCCATCACACAGCATCAATCCTTGGCCATGCAAACTGAGGTGATAAGGTTTCTCTGGGGTGAGACAGTCTCCCCAGGCCTTCCAACCTCCCATCTCTCATCCATGCCCACCCACGATACCAGAAATGCCCACCCAAATCTATACCAGAAATGCTGTCACCAAAAGGTCCTTGTTAGAATTCATCCATTCATCAAGTGTCATTAGGCACTATACCTCTACTAAGCTCTCACTGGGCCTAAGCACCCCCAGAGCCTGAGAGGAGAATGGGGACTCTGACTCTGAAGGGGAGAGACCCAGGCTTATTGCCACCAGCTCATCTGGACATTACAGAAAGTCTTTGCTGGGCTGAGTCCTATCTGCCCATCTCCAGACTGGTTCAGCTGCTGTTGCTCAACTCTTTTCCGAGCAGGCCTAGAACACACTTGTCCTAGAAGGGTCTCTCCACACTATCAGTTGACCTATCACGCTCTAAAGGACAGATACGTTCTGAGAGGGCAAACTCCAAAGCAGCCAGTGGGGGCCAGGCCAAGATGTAGGAACCGCAGAGAGACACACGGCTCCCCACCCTACTCCTCAGGCCACAGAAGTCCGGAACGGCAGAGCAGGGGGCTGCTGGCCCGGATGTGAGGGCGGAGGGGGGGAAGGGCCCCAGGCCTGGGGCAGAGAGAGAAAGTTGGGTCCCTGGGGCACTGAAAGAGAGTCCCTGGGAAATTTTTGCAGTGCAGACACCTGCTCAACCCACCAAGAGGTCGGGGACCTTAGTCAGCAACCCAGAAACAGGGAAAGTGCAGCCTCCTGCCCCCACCCTCCTCCACCCACCTTCATGAGAGCAAGCACAGCTGCCACCACCTTTAATCCACAGCCTTCTGACTGTGACCTAGAACAGGGCACCAAGGGCCTGCTGAAGAAGCTGCTTTTACCCGAGACCTCTCTTCCTGGCCAGGTCCCTCCTCACAGGGTCAGGTTCCACAGATTTAGAGGCTAAGCTTCAGAGTCCCTCCCTTAGGGAAGATCCCCTAACAAGATAGAAACAGCTGGCCCTTCTCTGAGCCTCCATCTTTAATGGGGCCAGCAATAGTACAGACATACCTCACTGGGTTGTTGAGAGGAGTCGTGGAAATAAGTGTGTTAAATAAAGCATTTAACAGGGTAACAAGCACAGTAGAGCCTCAGTAAACGCCAGCTCTCGGGAGCCGTACTAGTATCATGGCTTCACAACCACTTAAAAAGGGCCCCTCTGCCAGCTCCTCCTGCCTACTGGCAATTGCTGGATCCTCTCCCACCCAATGATGTTATCTGTTCAGCCTTGCAACACACACACACACACACACACACACACACAGCGACGACGGCAAAATCTAGGCTCAGGGAAGGGGACCCCAGGCTTTGCTCGGCAATGCTCGAAGCCTTGGAGCCAGAAGAGCCGAGTGGAGGGGAAAAGAGGGACGAGGACTCGGCCCCCAGGAAGAGCTGCAGGCGGCAGATGGCGGCAGTGGCAGCCCATCAGGAGCAACCAAGCAGGAAGGGCCATCAGGTGGGCGCACAAGAGAGACTAGAAGGGAATTAAGAGGGCCAGTCAAAGCCAGGCAGGACACAAAGTCACCCAGGGCACCATGGACAGAGATCCTTGTTTCAGAGTTGTCTTACGGGGAGAGAGAAAAAATAAACACCTGGGCAAACCCCTTGGGCATGCAGAGAGGCTTGTCAGTTCCGACCCTCCACAGGGGACCAGGACCCCAGAGCCAACGCCAGCCCTCACCACTCCCTCTGCCACCCTCAGGGTCCTCTCCTTAAGGCAGGGCAGGTTGTCTCCTACCTCTGATCTG
>PVHX01023099.1:0-26405 GCA_004024805.1 Geosciurus inauris
GTGCATATAAAGATGTTTAATATGAAGAATGTAATCTGCTTATAATTTTGTGCAAAGTTAGAAAAATTATGATTGTAATAATTTTTTTTCTATTTGCCTCAACAAATATTTTCAGTGAATAGTGTGTACAGCTTCTGAAAATTTGTTTTTTTTCTGTTATGTTTGATAACATGTATTTAAATGCAACTTTTGAGAAAAAATAAATAAAAATTAAAATTAAAAAAAAAAAAAAGAATCTCACTTTGTCTTCTGAGTGGAGACATCTATGGGCTTTAATTTCATATAAACCAAGCCTGAACCTAGAAGCTACCAAGTTATATAAGAAATTGGAAGCAGCTTTGATCTCACATTCTTCTTAACTAACTGGAGATTCTGAGCCTCTATCTCCATTAATTTCCTAATACTATGAATTATTACATAGTATTGGGCTGTCACTAGCTCCTAAAAATACCCTGTAAACTGAAAGTCTATGGTCAAGGAAGGGCCAGGAAAATACTTCCCCAAAGGTCTACCTGATTTTATTTGTGCATTAGGGATTGTGACTAAATGGTGGACTGGAACCTTCTGATAAAATGGCATTGGGTCCCTTGTAGCACTTCACACATACTGTATGAAATTCACAATTGGATTGAAGCCAAGTTGATAGAAATTCTCATCTTTCAAATAAATATGAAAATGAACAAAATTGTTTCTATATCCAAAACCAGTTAGGAAAACCTGATCAAAAGTATATCTCTTTATGTTCTGTTTGTTGAATAAAATCTACTTGTCAGTACAAATTGAGACTTCTTCACAAGAGTGAAATACAGAAATAATGCTTAAACATTTGAGGGGTATCAGAAATGGTTAGATTAGAGAATTTGTAGCTCCCTTAAAATTTGTTTTTGTTTCCCATTTTCACCAAGTAACTTTCCGTTTGGATCCTATTTAAGTGCTTATTGGGACAAAAAGTGCTAGTTGTGCAAACTTCAAGTATTTTAGCAACTATGATAGTTGTGTGTTGTCGTTAATTAATAAACAATACTATAAGTTATTGTGAATTTATTTGGCTACACAGCAGATGCTTACTTAACTCACAATATAGCTATATTAATGATACTTGGTGGAATTTTGAATTTTAGGAGGTAGAAAGTCATGTGGTATTTAATTGGGAAATGATGATAAAAAGTGAAAGAGGTCTCTTACTACCCTTTTAAGACATTTCCAAAATGTTCCTCCTTTTAGAAGTTGCTATAGTTTGGATCAAGGGTCCATGTATTAAAGGTTTGGTCCCCATAGAGGCACTATTGGGAGTTAATGGAGCCTTTAGGAGGTGAGGGCTAGTGGGAGGTATTTAGGTCATTGGAGGGCATACCCTTAAAATGGATTATGGGATCCCAATCCTTTCTTCTTTTTTCTTTGTCCCTCCATGGTTACGAGGTAACCACTTTTTTTCTGCCATTCACTCCCACTATGCTGTCCTGCCTCCCCACCAGAGACCTAAAAGCAATAGGCTCACCCAGTCATGAACTTGAACCTCCAAAACTGTGAGCCAAAATAAACATTTTCTCTTTATATGTTGATTAACTCAGGTATTGGTTATACTAATGGAAAGTTGACAACACAGAAATCCTGCATTCTTGTGTGGTCCCAGAATTCCCCACTTCCAGCACTGAGCTGAAATTAACTACATTTATTTATCAGAATAAAACAGAACAGCTGATGTTAACCAGTTAATGAGGAACAATATGTATTAATAAACTAATTCATACCAAAATGGGAATAATCTTCCCAGAGATATTTCCATTTTCAAAATTTATGTCCTCTATCCCTAATTCAGGCATTATGACAAATTCTAGTAAAAGTAGTAAAGTAGTAGGAAGAAAGAGACAAAATCTAGGGCAGGGAACCAACCATAGGTAGGCTGTTTCCCTGGGAGTTTGTTCTGGAAAGTCTTCTCCTAAATTTGCCTGTTATCCTGCTATGCATGGCTCTTTCCTTTCTTCCACAACTAAACCTGAAAGCTTCTTCACAATGTCTCCCAATGAATAAGTAACATCAAGACTCCAGACTGAGAATAGAAGGTTAAAATTCAGTATCTTCTTTGTGTGTGTCTTTTGTAAGTTAATTATTTGAAAGTCTGGGCTTCTTTCATTAGTGCTGAGAACTTATGCCTTAGTGTTAGGGATTTACTTGCTTATTTTTAAATTTCATGGTACATCTTTCATCCAATAAATGCTATGATTTACTACTGCCCAGTTTTCTATGGGTAATATTAATAGATTACATAAAGAGAAAATAATAGAAAGCTAAAGCAAACAAATAAACATTAAAAGTATCTGCAATACAGAAAAATTAGCTGAGCCAATCCCTTTCTTCTTGTCTAGGTAGGAATAAGAGAGAGAGAAAAAAGAGTGATGATAATTTGACATAAAAACCACTTCTTTAGAAAGGAAATGAGGAGTCAAGGAAGGTTAAAACCACATTTCCTTTTCCCAGACAACTTGTATTTTTATTGATATCTCTCTCGCCATATTTCTGATGCCCTAGCCTTTTCACTATTCCTCATTTCTCAGAAATGTTCTCGCCCCACTAAATGATGACTATGAAAAGGATGGGGGGGAGTCAAAACCATGTAGACAGCATATCATCAATCAAAATTAATTTCTGACTGGAAAGGGTAGGTTTCCAAACCTCTGGGAAGCATATTCTAATAGAATTTGAATAATTTATTTATAAGTTTTCCACTGCATGTTTTCTTATAAATTTTAATTGACACTGAATAATTGTAAACATTTATAGGGTACAGTGTTACATTCAATACACATATGTAATGTATAATGATCAGGTAATTAGCATATCCATCACCTCAAATATTTATAATTTCTTTGCCTTGGGAACATTCAAGATCCTTTCTCCTAGCTATTTTGAAATATGCAATTAATTGTTATAAATCATAATTATCCTACCATGTTATAGAACATTAGAAGTTATTCTCCCTATCCAACTGCTCAGCACCTGCTAATCATCATCTTTGCCTTCCCTTCTCCTACAACACTTCCCAAACTATGGTAACCACTCTTCTACTCCTTACTTCTAATAACTTATTTATTTTTGAAAATACTTTTGTACTTCTCTAAAAGATAGTCCACCTTGTCTTTGATATCTTAAAGGCAAGTGCACGTCTATACCTGTAATTTCCATTGCATTTTAACTTAGCTGAGTTCTAATTAATTAAGTTCTTTTCTCCAGTTAGTCTCAGCAGTAAGAAGATATAGCCTGAAAAAGTCCATCTTGAAGAAACATTTTTGAACATGAAAATGTGATCAGGAAGAAGGACTAACACCAATTGTGATTAAAAAGAAGAACACATTAAATGTATAGATGGAGAATAAATATTATCTTTACAAAAAAAAGAAAATATTACTGCCAAAGGTTAACAAACTCAGGTTGACAGTTTCAAATAACCTCTGAGAAAAATTATATACTGGGACCTATAAGTATACTTAAATTATACTTAAATTTCAAAATATAAAATAATTTCTCCAGCCAATATTTATCCCACTGATAAAATCCTATAGTAATAGGTTATTCTACTATAGTATAGTAATAGGTTACTCTATTATAGTAGAGGTGACCTATAGTAGCGTAGTATTCTAATAGAGTAGGTTACCTCTACTATGCTATAGGTTATTATATTATACTATACTATAGTAGAGACCACCTCTAGGAAAAGAGTCTCTCTCTTCCTTTCCCTACCTCTCTCTATCTCTTTCCCTCTTCTCCCTCTAGACAGACAGACAGGCACACATGCACACGTGCATGCACACATACACACACACACACACACACATACATGATAACTAAAACTTCATGTTCAAAATCATATGTTATTTCCTACTGATTTTGAGAAAGCTTTATATCAGTATGATAGAAAAAAAGTAGTTTCAGACCACAGTGGATATTTGGAGCCTTCTTTATCATTTCTGAAGTTAAACACTGATCTCTTAACTTCCAAGTATATTTGTATAATATTATGTCTTCCTGTTTGTGACCTGTCTTGAGTATAGGTTGTATATTTCAGTGGAAAGTTTCTTTTTTCTTTCCGAAAATACCTTATGACTGATTCTGATTTAATCTTATTTGATTTATATAGGAGTTAGATAAGCAGATATCCTGAGGTAATAACTATTTCAAGAGGAGGGCAGTGAGAAAATAGTTTAAACAATTCAGTCAATCATCACAGAAATGCAAACAGTGACATGGAGTTGGGCTGAAAAAAAGTTCTGCTTCATTCTGAATACTTTTCGCGTCCTCCTTCTGTCATACAGCACTACCATTATGTGATAGTTTTTTCTTGAAAACAATTGGGCATTTTTGTCAACAGTATCAAGTTCTAAAAACAAAAAAAAATACCCTGTAGTCTCATCAGAATTAGAAGAAATGTGGTCAACAACAACAAAAAGATTTTATATTTATACTTAAATAGACTTTCATTAATACATAAGTCTTGTTCGATTTAGTTATGGATTTTAACAGTCTATAGCAATCTCATCATAGGTAATCGACCTTGCTAATAGCTGACCCAAGTTGAGTGATTTGTCATGTTCAACTGGTTGAGACAAAATCTAAGCTAAGAGATCTTTGGGCCTCTCTGACCATCAAAATTATTCTGTCTCCCTTCCCTCTAGAACAGAATTTCTCAAAGTGATGTTCAGTGGCACTATGCTTAATGGGTATTTCTCAAAAATGTGTTCTCTGGTCATTTGTGTTTGCTACCTTCTTCATCAGGCTAACCAGCATATTTAGATTTCTAAAAATTATTTCTAAAAATTATTCCAGTAAAGAAACCTGGTTAGCCTAGTCTTTGATAAACTTACTTGACCACAGATGTCAATTTCAAACACCAATTAACATCTCATAGAATAATTATTCGAAGAACAATAGA
This sequence comes from Geosciurus inauris, assembly GCA_004024805.1. Lineage (NCBI taxonomy): Eukaryota > Metazoa > Chordata > Mammalia > Rodentia > Sciuridae > Geosciurus > Geosciurus inauris. The sequence goes on from PVHX01023099.1 coordinate 4,928, forward strand.
CAATGGATGTTATGAAGTATTGCCCATATACCCCGTAAGGGCTTTAGGGCTCATTCCCTCTGTTTCTTGGAACACTTCTGATTGACTGCCCTCAGGTGCCAAGCCCCTCCAAAAGTTGCCATCAGCTGGACAGGGCTATCTTTCACCAGTCCCATAACCACATCACAGAGACAGTCTATATTCAAGGACTGGTCAAGACTGAAATATAAAACCCTGACTGCTCAGCACAATGCTGAACAACTCTAAAGGAAAATTCCAGTTTCAGAGCTCACTATGGAGTTGGCTGAGCCACCTGTAAGACTGTTCTACTCAACTTCTCTCTTTCCACTCCTGTTTTCCTTGCCTTCTATTCAATTTTTTTCCTTCCTTTCTCTTCCCTTGCACAGTTGCTGATCCTGAGAGTACTGCCAAATAAGTATAAATGCTTATCTCTATCTCAGAGTTTACTTTTGGAAGAACCCACCCTACAAAACATTTTATGACATAGATGTAATGAAGATTGTTGATGCAAGGAAAGAGGGAATGTGCCAAATCATGTGTAGAAAGAAAGTGTGCCAGATTTTGGAAGAAGCTTAATAGAAAACAGAGTGAACAATGAACCCCCCCCCCTTATTTTAAAAATCATGGAATTAAGACTACCAGCTGAAGAGTAATAGACTACATAAGAATCTATAGACAGCTGGTTTGAAGGGAACAAAAAGAATCTGGCCTACACTGAAGAAATGAAAACTGGAAAAGACTACGAAAAATCAAATCTCATCTGAATTATCATCATCTAACTTACTAACCTCTTGACTAATTTTCCTTCTTCTAAACCTGCTTTCTTTCAAGAAATTCACCCCTAGCAGCCAGAGTAATAATCTATTAAAATGTAAATATAATCATATCACATCCTTAAATAAAACCCTTCAATTTGCATACATTGTTCTCAAATTTCTTAGCTTCACACATAAGACCTTTTATGATTAACCTCTCTCATCACTCCTGACATAATACCCAGTACTCCAGCCCTGCTGACCTTTTTTGGTTCCTTGAAAGTGACATTTTCTTAAATGCAGCTCAACTAGACCTCTTCATGTGCTACTATTTTGCCTGGATCTCCTCACCACCACTCCTACTCACATTTTAGGTCCCAACTTAAATGTCACCTCCCTCAGAAAGCTTTCCATAAGTACCCTGATCAAGTCAGGGATTAGTTCCCCTGTCATATGTTTCCACATCACTCTATACTTCCCCTAACATTGCACACAGTATAATGTAATTGACTGATTTACACTAGCCCCTACAATTACAATAGAAGGTAAAATCATCAGTGACAGGGCCTATATCTTACCCATGGTGCCTATGCAACTGTAACTAGCACATAGTAGGTACACAATAAATATGAACTAAATACATGAATAAATATTCATGTCCTTAGCATTTCCCAATCTTGAAACAGTAACATGGAAGTTGTAAAAAGGGCCAAATCAATGTCTGATCTTTTCTTAACAAGAACAATGTTTTCTGGCCATAGAAAACGAATTCCTTTCTTCTCTAGTCACTCCTGGCTTAAAACTATATGTTCCAGCTCTACAGAAATACTGGATATCTCACTATATATGTTGCTGGGAATACTAGGTATCTATCTGTCTTCTATCTACCTATCTATCTCTTTATATGCCTAAAATACAACTTATTAAACACTATATATATGTATATATTAACTACAATTGCTGCCTTTCATAGCCTTACAATTTAGTTGAAAAACAAAAATGGAGAATATATAGTACTAAGTTTTTGATTCAGATCAATAGTTTTTAAATGTGTGTTGTGATCAGTTATGAGATGTGTTGAATTATTTAGTACTACTAAAAATATTGATATTTGAAAATTATCTTAAATAAGAGCAATTTTAAGAGAATTGCTTTAGTGATATCAATTATTCTTTGTAATCTGAGATGCATACTTGACTACAGAAAGTTATCATTAGCTCATTGGAAATTGTTCATAATCCTGTATCCATGGAATTTGGTCTTATAAGTAAATTCATCATTCATATGTGATATATGTGAGAGGATATCTGTTTTAGGCTGTAAGTGCAATAAGTTTTCATAAACTGACAAAATCAATTTGGACCAGAGATATATAGTCTAAAGATATATTTGCTATATTGAAAATCTAGAAAACCTGAAGTTTGGCCATAGCAATAAATTGTATGTATAACTTATTCAAGTCTCAATCTGTATGTTTAAAATTTTAATGGGTTTTGTTAAGGGGATTGCTCAAAGGAAACACTCGTGAGGTGAATGGAAGCAGCAGAAGAGAGTACAGACAAAAAGATTGCATAACAAACAGCATGCATGTGATCACTATTATACAATTAAATAATAGTACATATGAAAATATGTATAATGAAAGTATATACCCATTTGAATAAATTTTTTTTTGGTACCAGGGATTGAACTCAGGGGCACTCAACCACTGAGCCACATCTCTAGCCCTATTTTGTGTTTTTATGTAGAGGCAGGGTCTCACTGAGTTGCTTAGTGCCTCGCCATTGCTGAGGCTGACTTTGAACTTGTGATTCTCCTGTCTCAGCCTCCCAAAGTTCTGGGATTACAAGCGTGAACCACCATGCCCAGCTTTGAATACATAACTTTTTTAAAGTATAAGTAAAGGAAGTAAAGCCACATACAAGAAATGCTATTCATGAGAATTTGAGGGGTTACACATGTAGAAATAAAACTGAATTTGAATTTGTCAAATTACCTGGGCAAAAGGAGCAAGAGAATGAGTCTACCTACAATTTGCATATACTTGGTGGTCCAGCAGTTCCACTTGGAATGGAAATTTATCCTACAGATGGGTTCACATATAGACTCAGACTTATAAAGATTTACAAACCATGTGCAGAAGAACATGAAAGAGTGATCCAGTATGTGACTTTGTGCAGAAAAACAAAGGAAAGATAACAAAGACACTGCTGGTAGGCTGATGAGAGACTATGAGAGGAGAGAGAATGTGTGAAAACTTGATTTTAGGTAAGTGCCTTGAAGTTTTATGTTCCATTCTTCTTATTGTGGTGCCATGCTACGGGGTTTTACACATGGAGAAAAGTGTGATTCCAAGATACCATTTATGATTCTATTGTTCTGAATTAAGCATTAGTCCAAGCAAGTAATAACCAATGAAATCCAAATAAAAAAAAGATATTCCCTGCTTATTGTCTGTTCTTTTTCCTCCATAGTAAATTGTATTTGAGAATAGATGTCTGTGTTTGAGCAAATAAGTTCTAATCTCACAGGAAATGCCTACTAAGGCCCTAAATCAGACAAACAGATGCTGGGCCTCTGGTTGTGTCTATGCTTGCCAAATTCCAATATTAAAGAATATCCAAATATTCATTCTTTTCCTCAAATGCTTAGTATAGATACCAAATACATACTTTCATTAAGCAACAGAATCCTTTGCTGAGTCAGACTGGGAATACACAAGAAATAGAAAATGTGATATTTGAGGAACTCACAAAACACCTCAGTGAACCTAGGTCAATGTTGTATATACTATCCTGTAGCACTCTGCCTCACTTTAAGTAGCATCCCACACTTGCTCTTCTTAGACATGAGAAAATGCATGTAATCTTAACTCTGTGCCTAAAACATACCAAGTGATCATTTGTCCAGCTCATCTTACTGACCCTAAACATATCACTTGACCCTGAAAGCCAATAGAGAGTTTAAATCTTAGGGTTTTTATCCTTTCTTTCCTATCTACCATATGGTTTACAAACTGGTAGCATGAGCATTACTGAGGCACTATCAAAAACTGCAGAATGTCAGGCTCTAACCCAAACCTACTGAATCAGAACCTGCATTTTGACAAGATGCCATGTGATTCATGTGCACAACAGAAGTTGTCAAATGGCACCAAATAAGAATCAGTCTAGAGGTTCAGAATCAGTTAATACTGTTTGTGTGTTTGTTTTCAAAATATTTGGGAAAGCTTCTCAAGTGATTCCAAAATGCATCCAGGGTTGAAAATCACTTCAGGTTCCTGTTTATGCCACTCTGTGTTCTATACTTGGATGGCAACTCTAGGTGGAAAGTACTCTTCACTCAAAAACAAATCAAAGTTGTCATTGCTATCTCACTTATTGGTTCAAAATATTAAGTGATTACTCTGTTCAAGGGCCCATAACGGTTACAGAGAATAACACTGTAAACATGAATGACAGTGCCCCTGCCCTCATGGAGTTTGCATTTGGATGGGAGAATGGACAAAATTATAGGCAATTAAATACAGGGTGAGGATGAGTTTTTTAGTAGCAGAACTATAGAGTGATTAGAAATTAGATGCAAAGGGCACCAAACAATTATAGGGTCATACATTTTCTAAACACATATTTGAAAGTAAAACATCCAGATTAGCATATATTATATTGTACTTGGTTCCCATTCCTGTTATAGTTAATACAAGTTCTCTGAATACATGAATTCCAGCCACTATTTAGAAAAACAAGTTTAAGATGTAATTTAAGCCACATTACTTTACTGAAAATATTTCTGCCTATAGTGCAACATGTGAAATGTTTCACCAGCATCATTAGACAAGCCACTGGAAAGAAAAGCAGCATTGCAAGAAAGATTTATAGGAGACTGATACACTGCTGACCCCACTCCACCCTATTTAAACTATTTTTTGTATGACTCAATGATCAATGATCATGTCACAAATGAGTCCCTGCTGAGGAACAATACTTCCTGGGTCTGGAGAGGCCATTAGTACCTCATTTGGAACCTTTATTTAAGTCATTATACATTTTTCATGATGTATAGATTTCAATTTAAGTGCATTTTGGCTACTAAAGACCTTTACTTAAATTAGCAAAGGATTGATTTAAAATACTAATAAAAGTAAATGGTATCTTAATGAGTATCACAGTAATTCTACAACTTAAGTCCTATATCCATAGAAACTCAGAACAAGAAAGCTGATTATGATCACAAATAAATAGATATTACCCATAGGTCAGACTTCCTTTCCTTTTTTTCTGTCTTGTGACGAGAATAGTTTCACATAAACAAAATAATTCTTCTTCCTTATCTTTCTGTTCCTTTTGCCATATTAATTTAGATTTGACATGCCCCCATATACTGTTTATGGCAAAATGAGATGAGTGAACTGATTCAGATCAAATAGCTGACTTTTCACCCGGGTCCCATGCCAAGGACAAATGGAACTTTTAAGAGTTTAGAGATGGAGGTTTATTTTCACATTTCTTTTTCCTTTTTTTTTTTCACATGGAGTCATCTCAGTATAATTTTAGTTTTATGTGCTCTTTAGTAGTTAGAAATGTAAAGGATTTGTATAGTTTATATAAGTTAGGGCAGTAGAAATTTTACATTATCTTGTTTTAAAACATTATAGGAGGGGATATTAGTGTAAATGTGAATAAATCTATACATATTTTTCAGGCCCCATGATATTTTTAAGACTCTTTACAAATAAATATGAACAATTGTAATTTTCCAACTTAAAATTTGAACAAACTCTTTGCAATGTTGATTATAGCCCAATACAAAATACTCAATTACAGAGAAAGAAAAAATCAAAATAAGCACAAGATTAGGACTCTGGATCATTAATTTTTTAAAAAATATTTTAGTTATAGATGGACACGATACATTTATTTTATTTATTTATTTTTATGTGGTGCTGAGGATCAGACCCAATGCCTCACAAGTGCTAGGCAAGCACTCCACCACTGAGCTACAACCCCAACCCCTTGACCATTAATCTTTAATCCTAGCTATAAGTAAGATTCTGTCCGAAAAGGAAAGCCAATGTTTGGTCCTAACTTTCCAGTGTTCTACCCCAACCAACCAAAAAGTAGAGAATATAAAATTGTTTGGAATTATAGTTTAACAATATGGTTTTATGTGTTGCTTATGTACACTTGAGTGTCCAGACACAAATATCTTGAAACAATGCAAACAATCCAGGATCTGTGTCTTCAATAGAGTTATCATCTAAGGATAGCCCAGATCAGTCAAAGAGTTAAAGTAATTTGGGAGACAATTCCCACTGAGTTTGTTTTACTGTCTTATTTTGTAGTGGAGAATGAAAATGTTATGCACAGTTAATTTGGTCATAGAGAAATCCTATAATCCATGAGAATTTTCTCCAACCTGCAGTTTGGATAGGTGTTCAACATCAACATTATCATCTTTGCCATCTTCACAGAAGAACATCGATGATATTATATATATATCAAAAGATGCATAGTATTTATTACCAATAAATGTTTCCCCACCAGTGTGCTTCAAAGGTTAATGTAATAAAAATCTTTGGTACATCTTGTTAAAACACATTTTATGACCCTATATTTCCAGGGATTTTGATTGAGTAGATGTGGGAATTCTGCATTTCTAAAATGAATTCCCAGATAATGTTAATAATACTGGTCCTGAGGACCACATTTTGAATAGCTCTAATCTAAAGGTTTTTTTTAATTCTTTAATTCCTAATATCATCTCTACCTTCATATGACATCTTCCCTTTTTACTGAAATACGGAGGCAATCTCACATAAGATATTTCAACCTCGAAAAACATTTCAGAATCCTAGCCATTCCTTGTTCCTTCCATACTGTCTCACGTAAGGGACACATACTGCCTATTGGCCAAATAAAACCCCTCACACCTTAACTTTGAACACAGTTATGTTCAGTCCAATCCATGTGTTAATTATAAACTGATTAGTTCGAATTAGGTTCAGCTACAGGATATAAAAACCCCTAAACAAACAGTGGTTTGAACAACATAGTATATTCCAAGATAATCGTAAGGACTTGCATATTGGCTCCATAATCATTGGGTCCCAAATTCCTTATATCTTGTTCTTTGATTCCAAACTTAGTGCTTCTACCTCAAAGTCTATCTCATAGACCATGAACTACAACTCTAGCCATTAGGTCCACATTTCAGCCAACAGGAAACAGAAAAGGGGAGGAAAAAAGGTATATTTCTTCCTTTTAAGTACAGTTTCTATAAGTTCGTATATCATTTCTGCTTACATCCCAGAGACAACAGCTTAGTGATATAGCCATATCTAACTGCAAAGAGGATTGGGTAATATATCTTTGCATGAGCCCAGACAAACTTTGAGATTTCCATTTCTGAAATTGGAAAGCACAGATATTGAGGCACAATTAGCATTCTCTGTGGTTAATTGTCTGTCTCTATCGATATTTACCTTTAATCTACAATTTTCTTCTGATTTTTCATTCAATTCTATATTCCAAAACAAAAATTTATGTTGGCACCATTCTTTTCTCCAGCTACCACCCAACTTTGCATCTTCCCTTATTTCTAAATGTGTGAAAAAACAAAAATGTGTTTCTCCTTAACACTTTATAATCTGGTTAAGACCCCAAATGCTATTGAAACTACCTTGCGCTATATAACCAGTGTCTTCCTTATTCTCAAATCAAATGACTTTTAAATCCTTATAATACTTTATTAAATATTCATTGTCCACATGGAAGACACTAAAAAAACATGGCAAATAAGTAGTTGGCTATTAAAGGAAATAGTCTTGCATCAGGGATCTTATATTTTGAATTCAACCCCAAAAGACTTGCCATTAAGAGGGATATTTTGACTCAATAATGTATGTCATGATAATTTTTGTTGTAAAATTAATGTAAAGATGAACTCTTCAAATATGTCTCCTTGGCCATCACTAAATAAGATTTCACACAAATATATGTGAAATTAGGTAATAAAACCTGCCAAGAAAAATGTTGTATATAACAAAGTTTGGCACACATAGCAAAATCTTTTATTTAATATTTTGACTCTTCAGATGTAACTGCACTGTTGATCTGATTAAATTTGCAATACATTAGATTACAACCATTGCATCTTTGTTTCCAAGGATTGTTTCACAAATTTGGCCCAATGACATGAGCGCGCGCGCACACACACACACACACACACACACACACACACACACAAAGTAGGGACAAAGGAATAAATTTGTGAAAAATTGTTTTCTTCTAAGTTTATTTTCAAAACTTTCCAATGCTGATGAGAAAAAGAATATGATAAAGAATGACAAAATGAACACAGAAAACCTCTGATTTTATAAGAAATTTAATTTGTTTTGAGTTCCTTAGTACCAGACATAGGACCTCACAAATTCATCAAGCTGGATGGACTAAAACCATGGCTCATGAGGAATTTATATCCTAGACAACTGGTTGTAACAATCAGAAATTGCCCTCTGATCATCTCTGATCTCTGCATATGTGACTTCTGATTCTTCTCTAAGTATTTTTGCTGAACTTGACATGACTCAGACTTTAATTACATGTACTCCCTATCACCTGTAGAATTTCTAGATTTTCCCTGTTTCATGTACTTATGTCAACTTTGATTTCATTCCTGAGTTCAAGTTCTTAACCTTTCATTTCTACCTCATTGTTTTCCTGGTTTTGTTTCAGCACGGATGCTATTTGACAATCTAGGTTCCTCAACTTCAAGCTTAGCAGTGTACACAAGCTGCACATTAGAAACATCTAGAAAAACTTAAATATCTAGCAATGCCTAAGCCCTATGTCCAGGACTCTGATTTAAGTGCTCTAAGATGGGACCAGGCATGGATAGTTTTCAAGGCATTCTAGGTGAAATTAATATGCAGCCAGGTTTGAAAACTACCATTGTAGCTTCTGTTCCTATCCAAAATAATTATGAGCTCTACATAAAAAACTGCTCTACTATCCTTGGCCCCAGAGGTAAGACCCTCTTACGCTCTCCCAGCTAAGGCAACACTGACATCAGTTGTCCCATAGAACTCAATAAACTCAAGTGTCAACAAGATAAATTAGGTATAAGATAGCAATCCATTTATTCAACAAATGTATAATAAATGTATTCATTTTATTAAATAGTCAAAGAAAACTAGAATGTAGTCATTTTATTCCAGAGTACACATGCTAGTAGAGGAGGCAGTGAGGAAACAAATGATTATAGTAATATGACAAGTGCTTTAATAGAGGTATTAATGAAATACTATGGGAACACAGAAGAAGCAGCAATTATCTTTCTATAGAGGTCATGGGAGGCTTCCTGAAGCACATTTGGATTTAAATAGTAAGAAGAAGTTTATCGGGCAACCCAGAGAAGATAATGCCCCAATCAGAAGGGTCAACCTAAGCAAAAACACAAGGAAAAAAATTCTTTACAAAGGTGCATGGATGGCTTAAATTTTTCATTCATGGATAGTGTAAGTTTTAGGAAACTCCTAACAGTAACTTAAATGCTTCTTTAAAGAAAATAAAAAAATAACTGAATATTAAATAAACTCTTATTTTGAAGGTAATAGTAAGCTTTAAATGCTCTTAAACAATTCCTACATGGAATTTCTAATACATTAGTGTGATATCACATGATTCTTCATATATTCATCAATCTGTTTTTCCTGATCAGGAAGAATGATGATAGAACTAAGAATTATATTTTTTCCACACAAGAATTAATGATGTTTCAAAAATATAGAAATATGAAATTATAATATTTTCAGGTCTAGATTTAATTACATTGGTTTAAACTACCAAAGACCTTCAATATTATAAAATGTATAAATGAATACATTACATATCACCAATAAAATTAATAATAATAATTACTTTACATAGATTTTTACAACTTTCATTAAGATAGAGTAAATATTTTATCTCCTTACAACTACCCAACAGTCCTGTAAGTTGGGCAAGGCAAGTACTTTTGCCAATTTTATAAAATTAACTAAAACCCAGAGTCATTACATATCTTCCTGGGCCTGAGATTCTTGTTTGTATTTTTTAAAGTCCAAGGGCTTCTTCTGATCATGCAAGCTTGAAAATTATTGAATTCAATAATCTGCATAAAGTTTTTAGCACTCTGTTTGATGTATTTTATGTACCTGATAAAAATTACTATCTATTGTATATACTACTTATGCCATTTATGAGTAAATGGATCATCTTGTCACTAGGATCAAAAGCTGGTGTTTCAGGACAAGATTAAGGGAAATATTAATGTTTAATAATTTAACTATGAAATGCCCAGAAATTACATAAGATCATATTATCAAGTGGATTAAGACCCCAGAAGAACCGAGAAGAGCTGGGGTTCAATGGTAAAGTGCCTGCCTAGCATGCACAAGCCTCTGGGTTCATACCCAGTACCCACCCTCAAAGAAAAAGAACACAGAATAAAATTCCATGCTTCAGACAATCATGTCATAGAGATAGTCTTTCCTTGATAGCAGTATTATGTCTAGGAATTTATTGCAGGAGAAAAAATTAAAATACAGGAAAATTGTTATGCACAATAATGCACATTACAGTTTTCATAAATGCAAACTCTGAGGGGTAAAGTTAAATATATAAAGCAAATAGAGAAGTGGGTCATCATAGTCATTTAAATTTAGTTAAAAAGAAAAATGAGTATTTCATTTAACACAATATGCTCCAGTTCCATCCATCTTACTGCAAATGACAGGATATTATTCTTTTTCATTCATTAATTGCTAAATAATATTCTATTATACAAATACCACAGTTCTCACCCATATGTAAAAGCTTTAAAAATGTTGATTTCATAAAAATAGAGAGTAGAACAGTGGTTACTAGAGGTTAGAGGTAGACAGAAGGGGAAATAGAGGGAGGTTGAAGAATGGGTACCAAAGTATAGTTACATAGGAGGAGAATGTTCTAATGTTCTACTGCACAGTTAGATGATTATAGTTCACAAGAATTTATTATATGTTTTATAGAGGTCTAGAGAAGAGGAGTTTGAATTTTTCCAATACAAAGAAATGATAAATGTTTAAGGAGATTAAAATGTTAATTACCTTTATTTGATCATTATACTTTGTATATATGCATCAAACTATTATGCCATACCCCATAAATATATATACTTATTATATCAATCAAAAGAAATTTCTTGAAAAAGGAGCATACAAAATTATTATAATTCTTTAAAATCTATATATAAAATCATATTCCCAGCATAATCTCATTTAGGTACAAAATATATTTTAAAAATAAAAAATTAAAATTTATTTTAATTGTTCATTAGGGTTTAGAATATGAGTAGCTTTCACTCATTGCCCTTTTTCAAATTTTGAAAATTTATCCCAGAATACAGAATAAAATTAAATATTATTTCTTTAAAAAGTGAACAATGCTAGTGGTCATCTTGCTCCCTATCTCAAAATGGGCTTTGTACACTCTGTCTCCATGATACAAATACCTGCATGAGTGAGTCTCCCAGTACTGTGATGCTGGCGTTTCATTTGCTATCACTATTAAGCAAAGTCAATTCTTTGAGCTTTACTGAGGAACCTCAAGGTTCAAAGTAAAACATGCCTCTGAGTACTGCAAGGAAGATACGTGGAATATTCAGAGAGTTGACTAACTTTTTAAAATTTTTGTAAACAGATCTGCATTCACCATCTGATTTGGGGCTGTTGTACTAAGCACACAGATGGTCTCTCAGTTGTCTGCCTTTCTGATTATTTCCCAAATCTGCTTCCACTGAAGCCAAAAACAAGGCTGGTAAACTGCTGTTTATTACCCTATTAGGATAAGAAGAGGAAGAAGCTGTGATGATGTACTATGCACTCTGTTGCTGTTCAGTTAGTGCTACTTGACTCCAAAGTAAATTGAATGGAAACAAACAGCCAGTGAAGGAAACTGCCTTCAGCTGGTATCCTATAGATCTCTATCTTGTCTCCAAGGTCTGTGGACAAGGTTAATTCAGATCTCAAGGCCACCATCGAGATGGTGACACATCTCGTTAAAAAGTGCCCAAAGAAACCTGAGCAAACAGAAACTAGAACAGTTCCTTCTATATTGCTATCTAGCTGCACTCTGTACCTCCTCAGGATTGGATTATTTAACACATGAGAAACAAACTCTCTTATCTATGTCCTTGCTGAATCTTTTAGAGAGAAAAATGTCAACCTCTGAGGAATCAGTTTAAGGAATATGGCTCCATTATTAATGTGTAAAATTAGTAAGTAAGGGGGCTGGGATTGTAGCTCAGTGGTAGAGCGCTTGCCTGGCATGCGTGAGGCCCTGGGTTCGATCCTCAGCACCACATACAAAGCAATAAAATAAAGACATTGTGTTCATCTACAACTAAAAAAATATTTAAAAAAAATTAGTAAGTAAGAAAGAAAATTGGATGCCTAGATTTAGCTGGTATGACTTGACAAAAGAAAAACAAGAAAAACTTGGCACTCAAGCAAAATCATGGATAATAAGTAAAGAGAAACAGAACAAATAAAGGGGCAAAAACAGTATGTAGAATGGCTTAACAGAAGAGTAGCTGGAATTCATATGGATCTGGAGAATGCTAGTGTTCAAGGGCCCAGGAATTTCCAGTCATTCCAAATTTATTCAGTCCAGTGTGACTGAAAGGAGAATAGAGTTCTAGTCCAAGTTGCAGATGGGGGCTAGATAAAAAAGTAAAACAAGGATGAAAATAGAACCTCTCATTCACTGAAACGAAGAATGTTGTTGGCTGCAAATAGGTTGGAATTGGATCATCCACATTACTTGAAGCAGTTTTCCAACAATGGCTAAGGATTGATTGTACTCACAGGCATATTTTAACTGCCTCCATAAAAGTGACACTTCAAGGGCACTTACTTTACTCATAGCAAGTTAGTTTTGTTCCGCTTTGCCTCAACTGGCCAGTACGACTTAATACTGAGGCGATAAGTAAATCCTTCAGAGAATCTTCTGGTGGTTGCAGTATGCATAAATATAGCACAGGCTGGCAGCTGGGACACTTTGCCACTTAGCATGGATCAGGGACTAGAAGGTACAAGCCCTTAGACCTCAATCTGTGCAGAATATTTATAGTGTATTTTTGAATGAAATAGTTGCTCTCTTTTGGTGACCACACCCCATTTTAGAAGCCATCAATCTTCTCTGTTATTCTCCCACCAAAATGTGATGGTGTAATGCCAAACTCCTATAGTCTTGCTTTCTCTCCACACTGAGAAAAGTGAGGTCTAAATAAGTATTCATAGAAATTAGGTAACTTAAATCTAAGTCTGAGATTATGTTTTCATCTGTTTTTGGAAGCAACAATATCCATTCTGATTCTAAGAAAACAGAGTGATCTCGGACACATCACTTCCCTTTCCTAGGCCTTAGCTACCTCATCTATAAAATGAATGGATATGAATAGATAATATCATTGTGTGATGATATGAATGATTATGTAAGTGGGAAATAGAAAAATGGCATTTCAATTCTTACAGATTGGTGAGAAAACAAAGTAAAACAGTTTTTAGTTGCTCTGACATTGGCTTTTAAGTACGTAACCTGTGAAAGGAAATTGTCGTGTTTTTTCAACAACTTGACTGCTGTTCTCCCACCTACCTCAATTTTTGGTTAGTAAATGCTTCTTTCCAGGTCTGATTGCATTTATTCTTTAAATCCACAAATACTCATAAAGGGAACCATTTGCCAAACTAGAAAGTAGAGAGAATGGAGGAAAAGTATAAACATCATTAAGGTTTTTTGGTTCCAGGGCCTGCACTGGTCAGGGAGGATACATTCCAGTAGTCTTGGCTTGGAGATAATTGTTTGCATTAGCAACTGGCACATGATATATCAAGTCTTGTGGTCACAAGGCAGTTTAGGTCTGAGTCAATTTTGAGTCCAGGCTTGACAGACTTTTTCCAGTTTGTTGAGTATCTATACTTAATCAACACCCTTCTGGTATAAGATGCATCTAGAATACTGATGGCCTTGACTTTTTAGTTTCAGAAGGAACCTTAGAGATTTTCTAGTTGGGCATTCTCAATTGTCATAATAAATATCTATCTTGTTAATCATTGTTTCTCTAGCACCAAGTGCAATGCTTGGCATATGCTAAGTGCACAATATGCGTTGAACTTGCAAGTGAGGAAGCTGCCTTCAAGTATGACTATGTATACGACGAGCTAATAGCACAACTAGAGTCAAACCTAGGTCATCAACCACCCAATATTGCCACATCTGCTTTCTAGTTAAGTAATTTAACTAATATGAAGAATGATACAATTTCTTAATGCCTTTTAAAATTATTTTCAAGCACAATTACTTAGAATTCAAGCTGTAGTTTGTATATGGGCACATATCTAATGATGATGGTTACAAGTACAGTTCTGGAGGCAAACTATCCAGGTGCAATCTAGGTGTAGCTATATAACCTTGTACAATTTACTTAACCAATCTGTGAATATGTCTTCATGCATAAAATGGAAGATGCAACCCTATATCATAGGGTTGTTGTAAGGATTAAAATAAAGAATATATGTAAGGCATATAATAAATAGAAACTATTGTTATTATTGTCATTGTAGCTGATAATTCAATCTATAGGTCTTTGGTCACTTCATATTTGTTCTTTATCCCTATTTGAAATTTGAGGAGTACAATTATGTAAATAGGCAGTCCTCAGACTAATTTCTGCCTTAAAGTTTAGGAGATGATATTTCAGTACTGAGGTTACAGGGTCACATATGCTAAGCCAAACCATACCAGACAGCTTCTCATTAGATTGAAGCTGGTATTAGAAAGTGAGTCATAATTAGCTAAAGTTGATATTTTAAAAAATCCCCATGTTTCTTCATTACTGAAACTCAAATTGGGAAGAACATTCATAACCCCTTTGCTCAGGTTTCATGTTTGAGGCAGGAAATTTGTCTGGATGTCTACTTTGTGTCAGTCAACCATACCCAAAGTAAGAAGGACTGAAATTATTTTAGCAGATTCCTAAACTCAGGTAGATTAAAATGTAGCTTTCATTTCCCTTATTAGGAAATAAGGAAAAAATTTAAAAATTCCAGAGGATAGAGAGATTATATCAGGATTTAGGACACAAGCCTACGAAAATAAAAGAAACAAATGAAACTGGGATCAAGAGGAGCTGCAACACATTTACCTATCTGACTCTGACATCTGAATGGCTGAAAGCTAAGTGGAAGAAAATTCCAGTGAAGTCAAGTTCATCTTTGTCATTGTAGTTCCCACAGATACTCAGAAAGGCTTTGAAATAATACCAGTTGTGGCTATCACAACTGAAATGTAGGAAATCCCATGAGTACATGTAAATTTCAACACCTAATTCCACTGCTATGTCATCACTGTGTTGAAAAGAAATTACTTCCTGAAAGGAGGTGTGGCTCGTGTCTCACATTCTTGCAGGTAAAATACAGTTTCCTTGTCAGGCCCAGCTACTCTCTGAAATGGAAACGGAAGCTTTCCAGAGAGTGTCCAGTCTAAAGGATGACCATACTTTACAGACATCATTGAATTCTAATATGCGGAGCAATTATAACTGTGAAATAGTATGCTTCTTCCTAGGCTCCATTTTCCAAAAATCTTACTCCAAGCACTTATAGAGACATATAAGTCTGGTGGTAAGAATATCAGAGAACTTTAAGTCTTGGTTCTTATATTAACTAGATGTTTGATCTTGAGCAGATAATTTGTTTTATTTCCTGCCTCACTTTCCTCCAAATTAAAGAGTTGTTATGTATAATTGCTAAGGTCCTTTCTAATCTATGTAAGATGGCTGATTGCTACTGAACCATTTGTAACTATATTGATGAGTATTTAATTTTTTAAAAGGAGAGTAAGATGATAAAATCTTCAGATCGCTGTGCTAGAGATTAGGGGAGAAGATTTGAGTGCAAATGCACCTCTTCAGCACATATTAATAATTTTTAAAAATGCTTAAATAAGAGGTAACATAGAGTGATGGAAAATGCATGATACTTAGTTAAAAGGCCTGGGTTTGGATCCTGGATCATTCATTTATCATCTCCAAATATTTAAAAAAATCAATACTAATAACAACTTGAAAAATAAATTTACTGAAACATGAAAAAGCAGGGAAATATGTACTTTTATTTATGATGTAGTAACTAGTAACAAACATGCCTTCCCACTAACCCAACTATTTTAAGGCATCATACAATAGGTAGTTCAGGACTCTGAAGAAAAGGAAAACATACAAGGTGAGCCCATCATTTATGTCAGTCATCTGCTGAGACAATTTCCAGAGTAAGACATTGGGAAGTTTAATTCAAACAGACCATGACAGTCTAACTGAGCTGGGAGGATATTGAAGTTTAGAGCAGGATGCCAGAAAGGAAAGAGCTGTGTGGCAGGGTTCAAGGTATTTCTGTTAGGGTTCTCATAAGTCATTGGGCAAGGGTTGAGCTATACACATACAGGGCAAGATTGTGCAAAGAGTAGCAAAAAGATATTGTTTGGCATTGAAAGTGAAACAGAGATTCTAAAGGTTGCACAGTACTCAGAAATATTGGAATTCCACCACAGCCAGAATGGAGAGATATCAATAAAATTTCCAGCATTAAGCTAAGGCAACAGAAAGGGTATGCATCAGGAAAAGCACTATGCTATAGAATTTCAGCTACATTAGAGTTACCCCAATAAAGTCTATAACCGCATTTGCAAAAATGCAAGGAAAACTGCCAGTAAATTAACTGCCATAGCAAAACACAGTATTATCTAAAGGAAAACAATATATGAAGCTGATAATTTACAATATATCTCATTATCTAGTAACACATTCAAAATTTGAAATGTACAGAGAACAAAATAGGATTCTAAATCAAGAAAAATGAATCAATATAAAAAATCTTTAGATACCCAGATTTTAGAATTAACAGAAAAGGATTTTAAAGCAGTTATTAAAAATATACTCAAAGATATAAAGGAAAATATGATTTTAATATGAAAACATAGAAAATATTGGTAAAAAATGAAAAAATAGAACAAAATTCAAAAATCTATAAATTAAAAGTAAAGTTTTTATATAAAATAATTCATTGGAAGAACTTAACAGCATATGATACGGTACTATACATAGAAAAACCTAAAGACTCCAGCAAAAGACTGAAATGAACTCAAGAAAGAAGCAGAATACAAAATCAATACACAAAAATCAGTAGCTTTTCTATACACTAATAATGAATTTGCTGAGAAGGAAATCCTAAAAGATAATAAAATACCTACAAAGAAACTTAACTAAGGAGTGAAAATCCTCTACAAGTAAATTTACAAAACACTGATGAAAGAAATTGAGGCAGACACTCCCTGAAAGAATTAATATTATTAAAATGTTCATACTATTCGAAGAAATCTATAGATTCAATACAATCCACATCAAAATACCAGTGGTATTCTTCATAGAACTAGAGAAAATAATCCTAAAGTCCATATGGATAAACAAAAGACTCAGAATAGCTAACACAATCCTGAACAAAAAGAGCAATGCTGAATGCATCACAATATCTTATTTCAAAATATACCATGGTGCCATAGTAACAAAAACAACATGATTTCAGCATCAAAGCAGACATATATACCAATGAGACAGAACAGAGAAACCAGAAATAAATCCACGCATCTTCAGTCATCTGATTCTTGACAAAAGTGCCAAAACATACTCTGGAGAAAAGAAAGCCTCTTTAACAAATGATGCTAGGAAAGCTTGATATTCATTTGTACAAGATTGAAAGTAGATTCCTATTTCCCAGCCTGTACAAAAATTAATTCAAAATGGATCAAAGGACCAAATTTAACCATTATATTGTGTACATGTAATATGTAACAATGAATCCAATTGTTATATGTAATTATAATGCACCAATATAAAGGAAAAATAAATAAATAAACAAAATATCTAAGTATAATATCTGAAATGTTGAAGTTGCTAGAAGAAAACATAGGAGAGGGCTGGGGATGTGGCTTAGTGGTAAAGTGTTTGCCTAGCATGTCTGAGGTTCAATCCCCAACACCAAGAACAAATGAACGAAAGAAAGAAAGCAAACAAACAAACATAGAAGAAACACTTCGTGATATAGGCATAGGTAACAACTTCCTGAATAAGACTCCTATAACTCAGGAAATAGTATCAAGAATTGAGAAATGAGATGACATCAAATTAAAAAGCTTCTAGGGGGCTGGGGTTGTAGATCAGTGGTAGAGCACTTGTCTAGTATGTGTGAGGCACTGGGTTTGATTCTCAGCACCACATAAGTAAGTACATAAAATAAAGGTCCATTGACAACTAAAAAAATTTCAAAAAAAAAAAAAAGCTTCTGCACAGAAAAGGAAATAAGATGATGAAAAAGAGCCTACAGAATGGGGGAATCTTTGCCAACTACTCCTCTGACACAGAATTAATATCCAGAATATATAAATAACACAAAAACTCAACACAATAAAAACAAATAACCGATTCAATTAATGGGTAAATGAACTGAACAAATATTTCTCAAAAGAACTACAAACTGGTCAAAAATTATATGAAAAAAATGTCCATCATTAACTATCAGGGAAATACAAATCAAAACCACATTGTGATTCCATCTCACTCCAGTTAGAATGGCAATAATCAAGAATACAAATAACAATAAATGCTTGTGAAGATATGGGGAAAAGAAACTCTTATAAACTGTTAGTGGAAATGTAAATTAGTATAGTCACTATGCAAATTGAGAAGAGGTTCCTCAAAACTAAAAATAGAATTACCAGATGATCCAGTTGAACCACTCACCCCTTGGTACATATCTGAAAGCACTAAAATTGTCATACTACAGAGATAACCTGAATATCCATGTTTATTGTGCCAATATTCACAGTAGCCAAGTTATGGAACCCAGCTATCCATCAACAGTTGAGTGGATTAATAAAATAAGGTACATATACACAATGGAGTTTTAATAAGCCATAAAGAATAATGAAATTGTGTCATTTTCTGGTAAATGGATGAAACTGGAGGATGTTATGTGAAATAAGTTAGACACAGAAAGACAAATACCACACACTTTCTCTCATATGTAGAATCTGGAAAAAAAAAAGATGAGATGAATGTAGAAGGGAGAGTAATAGAGAAGAGGAAGGGGATCAGAGGGAGGGAAAAGAAGGAAAAGGATAAGTAATTAAGGGTAGAAATAATAAAAATATGTTATATATAACTAAAAAATATATATTATATGTGTATATATATATATACAAATATGAGACAATGAAATCCACTATTCTGCAAAGTTTTGTGGTCAAATAAAAAGTAAAATAATAAAATTAAAAAGTTATAATGTGGTACAGAACAGTAGGGTGACTATGGTAGCAATAACTTATTGCATACTTTTAAAATATTTTTAGTTGTAGATGGACACAATGCCTTTATTTTATTTATTTATTCTTTTTGTTAATTTATTTATTTAGATGCATTTCAAGTCATAGCACATATATACAGCTCAATTTTTCCATCTCTCTGGTTGCAAACAAGATAGAGTCACACCATATGTGTTTTCATACATGCACCTAGGGTAGTAATGTCCATCTCATTCAACCGTTTTTGATACTCCCATTCCCCCTCCCCTCCCCCAACCTCCCTTATTTATTTATTCTTATGTGGTACTGAGAATTGAACCCAGTGCCTCACACATGCTAGGCAAGCTCTCCACCACTGAGCTACAACTCCAGCTCAAATTATTGCATACTTTTCAAAAAACAGGAGGAAGGAGCTCAAATGTGCCAAAAAAATGATATATAGATGAAAATGTTAATTACCTTGCTACAATCAGTACACTTTGTATATGTATATTGAAATCCATATTTTACTCCATTAATATGTATGATTATTACGTATTAATTTTTAAGGAGTAATTTTGAAAAAGACGTGTTAGTACCAAAAAGAAAGAAAGAAAAATACATTCTGACACATCATATACAAATAGCTAAAAACCAAAGACAGAAATTCATTTTTAAATAAAGCAGCTAGAGAATGACAGATTGCACACAATGATATATTGTCAATTTATAGAAGAACTACTTATGTTTTATATACTAAAATACACCTGGAAATGAATTTTTATAAGTAAATCCAGGTAATATGCATAGAAATACTTAGAGATAAAATTTCCAAAATATGTACTGGACCTGAATACTGAAAATATACAACATTCCTGAGAGAAAGTAAAGGAGACCTTAAAAAATGGATAGATATGTCATCATCATAATTCAAAGAATCAATTCTTTGTTAATTCTTCCCAAATTGATTTATAGATTCAATGTAATTTCAGGCAAAAGCTCAGCAAAATTATTTGTAAAAACGAATAAGCCAATATTAACATTAATATGGAAATACAAAGAAACTAAAATAACCAGATTAACCTTATAAAGGAAGAACAAAATTGAAAGACTTATGCTACTTCATATCAAGACTTACTATAAAGTTATAATAATCAATGGAGTATGGCATTAGTGAAATGTTAATCAAGTGTGGTCAATGAAATAGAACATGATACAGAAATAGACCTACTCATATATGCTCAACTGAGTCTTAACCAAAGTGTCAAAGGAATTCAATGTGGAAATGATATCCTTTTCAATAAATTGAACTGGATCCATTAGATTTCCAAATGGAGAAAAAGTATATCTGTATTTCATACCATAAATAAAAAATTAACATGAAATGCACAGGTACCTAAATATGAGTTATAAAAATTTCTAGAAAGAACAGTAGAGTAGAAAGAAGGGAACAAGGGGAGAGAGTAGGAGAGGGAAAGAGGAAATACTGGGAACTGAATTAGAGCAAATGATATTCCATGCTTTTTTTAAAATATTTTTTAGTTATACATGGACACAGTGTTTTTATTTTGTTTATTTATTTTTATGTAGTGCTGAGGATGGAACCCAGTGCCTCACACGTGCAAGGCAAGCACTCTACCACTGAGCCACAACCTCAGCCCCTCCATGATTTTTAAAAATTATATCAAAATGAATCCTCATGTTATGTATAACTAAAAATAAACAATAAATTTTCTAGAATAATGCATAGAACTTTTGTGTCTTTGATTTCTTAGAATATATATATTCATATTAGAAAAAATGCTAAAATATACTTCATGGAAATAAAATTTCTGGTCTTCAAAACACACATACAAGAAAATAAAAATTCGAGTCCTAAAAAAGATTTATAATATATATACCTGAGTAACTACAAACGTCCAAAATATATAAAGAACTCTCACAACTCATTCACAAGACAAAACAGCATAATAAAAGAGTTCAAAAGACTTTTGAACACTTTATAAAAGAAGATAAATGGATGACCAATGAGAACATGAAATGACATTCAACATCTTCAGTCTTCAATTAATTTAATTTGGAAATTCAAATTAAAACATAATGAGATAAAATATATGCTCACTAGAATTATTAAAATTAAAGAGTGACACTATGAAGTGTTGGTAAAGATGTGAAATAATTGAAACATCTATACCTTGTAGATAGGAATATATAATGGGACAACCTCTCTGGAAAATTTTTTGCAGTTTCTTATCAAGTTAAATGTATATCTACCCTATGTCTACCCTATGGCCCCAGCAATTCTTTTTTTTT
>PVHX01023100.1:0-26405 GCA_004024805.1 Geosciurus inauris
TCCTCTTTCAAACAAATGAGTCCAGATTACACCGTGTATTCTCTGGGAAACATGTTGAAGTCTCTGGGTGGCAAGAGAGATACCACTGCACAAACCTTCTGGAACACAAAAGGGAAACCAGAACAGCTTTGTGATTCTCAGGATTTCTCTTACCACAAGACCTTGGGGGGGCCTTTAGAGCAACAATACAGCCAGCTGTTTTGGGGCCTGACATCTCTGCACAGTGAGTCCTTGGTGGCTACTGCCTGGGTCTCTAAGAGGTCTTCCACTGTACAACATAAAGTTGTAGCATTCAACAAAGTCTCTGAATCTCTTTCAGTTAAATATCAGGATGAAGAACCTCCACCACTTTCCCAGGAGAAGCCCTTAGCCCAGGAGAAGGCCCAATCTCAGGTTTAGGCACACAATCTGTCCCCATCCATGGCTCAGGGCCAGACCCTGGCTAGCACTTCATACTCTTTCCCAAACCTACTACCTTCTTATTCATCCCAGATTAAGAGTGGCAGAACCACTTGCACTAAATCTGAAAAGGAGGCACAGTCTTTTATCCCAAGGGAAGATGAACATTTGGAATGTCCCTTGCAGAACCAACTGAAATGGAAGAATGTCTTATTCTCTGAGCTCCAAAAGACTCAGGAAGTCAACAACCAGCCCAATCTGAAACTTTCCCAGGGAAGATGGGACTCCCAAATTTCCAACTCTGACTCCATTGTTGTTGGGGATTCCATCAGCCAGGAGCAATGGAAGGAGACTGGAGCAGCATATTCAAGGGAGGTTGATCAGTGATGAACAGGAACATGGCCCTCCCTGTAGATTTCTAGCATATCAGGAACAGATGCAGCCTCAGGGCAAATTTCCAGGGAAGAGTGAGTGCCAGGAAAAATAGGAGCTTGGCCCCTCTCAGTCCACCCAATCAGCACTTGCTGTTAAAGGTATGCAGAAGATGGAGTCCCAGCACTCTGAAAGACTCCATACTATGGGCCCAGTAATATTCAAACTAGATTTCCCAAGCGATGGTCTACAGCCAGAACTGCAGAGGCAGCCAGTAGATCTATCCGGGAGCTCAGGAAGCACCTCAGTGAAGGTTGAGAATGACAATAAGGATGATTCAGAGAGTTACTTGAGGAGGTCTAGGAAGGGTGTTTTAGAAAGTGACTTATCTGCAGGCCTAGAGAAGAAAATTTTGGAAAATATCCTACAAGACCATCTAGGCAGAAATTTAGTGCAGGTCAAGGAGGGTATGTTCCCTGTGTGTGTGTGCGTGGATCCTGGCTTGCTGCCAGCTATTCTTTTCCAAAATCAAACATGCACACAAATCCCATCCATCTAGCCTCCTCAAACCATCAGCAATCCTATGTGAACACCTTCCAAGAGCTTTCCTTCCTTGACCCAGCAACTCACCTGAAGCTAGAAACAGATATTATGAGGTCCCGGGTGAGGCACAGGTGGAGTCCATACCTCCAGGGCCTTGATCCCATTAATTGCATCTTAGGTGAGGCTCAAACCTCACCCCTTCCACAGCCTGCTTTTCCCTCCTCAGCCTCCCATGACTACAGGGCCATATCCATTGCCAAAGTTGCCAGTGTCCTGGAAAAACTTCCTCAGAAAGGTCTAGGAAAGAGGGTAGTAAGAAAAATATCATTTCTCACTTTGCAGAGCCCCTTTCCTGCTTCCTCAACTTCAGCAGTGCAGAGAACCTGGAGAGGAACCCCACTGGGTGGCAGTCCTAGAATCTCAGAGGCCTGCAAGCCTTCTCAGCCCCATACCTATAGCCTCCTGAGCGTGAAACAGCAGAGCAGAGTTATTATGGGGATTGGAAAAGCTATCCTAGAGCCCATTCCAAGCCTGGATATGGTCATGTATAGGAAACAAAAACAGGGTAAAGTTGTGACCTCAGGAGACCCATGTCATGGTGTGAAAATGCTGGAAATTCATGTAGAGTCCCAAACTTCAAGAGCTGAAAAGCCCCAAGAGATAGAGATGGAGGAGAAATCCCCTGAATGGGAAGTGACAGTGGGAGCCTATGTGTTAAAAAACTCCCAAATCAGCAATGTGAATGTGAAGAACTTAGGGTCTCTGGGAAACAGGAAGAGCCCCTCCCCTTCTACAATTTCCATTTCACAGGATCCAGGAGAACCAAACCTGAAAGCAATGATAGGTAGTGGTGTTCAGAGTTTGAGTCAGAGAAGCAGCCCCAAGACCAGGTCAATGGAGTCCTGGAAGACTGCCACACTGACATGCCCTCCACCACAGGCATCTCGCCTTCTCAGCCACCTCTGTCCAACTCCCAGAGCATGTGCAGAATTAACAAGTCAACTTCCCAAGGTCTATGTGATGTCTTAATGAAGGGAGGGAGCAGCCAGGGGCAGGAGGAACCCAAAGTCACAAATGGTGAGGTTCCAGGAATGGATGAGAATGAAATGCTTTGTCCAAATAAGAGAGAGGGCTTTGGGAGGCCCAGACCAAGAGAGGAGAAAGAATGTTCCCAAGAATGTGGGTTGAGTCCTCCTGCCAAGGCCAAAGAAATAGACACTATTTCAAGCAAGTCCTTTCCTTGCCTTCCAGAGAAGGGACAGTCTCCTCCAGGAAGCTCTGTCAAGGAAAAACTGAAGGAGTTTCTGCAGGCTTTCAACACTTATAACAAAGGCAAAGGGAAGGAAGATTCACTGAATAACATCAAGCTCCTGACAGCTACTCCCCAGCCCAAGAGGTCACTCACAAGCCAAATAAACAAGGACAATGGATTGATTGAACCCCAGGCCCTTATGACTGTTGTTGGGCAAATCCTGATGAACAACCTGGGACTTCAACATAGGAATGGTCCAACAGAGTTATGTTGGTATAAAGAAGAATCCCACACCCTGGTGGGTAGGTGATCCTGTCAACCCAAGGGTTCATCCTATCCAGAGCAAAGGCAAATGAGTAGAGAGATTGCTTCTGGTTCCAAAACCAGCCCCAAAGGCCAAAGCCTTCTGATCAAGAACAAGTGCATCAGAGAGAGTAATTAGACCTGGAAGTCCAGGAATCCTGAGCCCCAGCCACCCCTTTCCAGCATAGGCCAATTGGGGTAAGCACTTCAAGCCAATTTCACCATAACCCAACATGTTTTTTTCAAAATGGTGTCCTGCATGGTAAACCAGGTCCTGTTTCTCATGACTTGCCTGGTGGAAAACCTTTTAAAAAAAAATAAAATGAATACTTAAGGAGAAAAAATGTCATGTAAACCCTAGTGACTAATGGCTTCTTCCTTTTGAGATTTCCTATTGCTTTTATTGCTTCTTAATACATGTTTTTCTATCATCAGATGAACTGATTTTTGTCTGTGCTGTACTGTGGGGTAGGGAAAGGGGTGAGTACCTGCTCTTCCTCAGAGTGGGTTTTAGAAGGGACAGGACATTCAGAGGACCTCCCATCATTGCAAATTCCCTCATTGTACCTGAAGGATTTCTAATTCAGTCATTACAGAAACAAACAATAGAATGCCTTGAACCTTCTCAGGATGAGGCAACCCTGTGAAGACCCCCACTCAATAATCTGACTCTGTCAGTCTTTCTCTTGCTTTTCCTCTTCCTGGAACTTGATACATCTTTGGGGAATGGGTATAGAGAGGTACCAGAGAGTCCAGTAGCTTCACACATCACAAAGTAGGAATGGGAATGGTCTTAAAGTCAGAAAAATCATGCTGGTTAGATTTTCTGGTGGGAAATAGACTATGTTTGACAGGGGAGCCCCTTCTCTCTCTGATAAAGCTAGGAATATAGATGGGACTTGCCAACCCCTCTTAGCTCAGCCTTAATGATGTGGCAGTGTCACGAACTCCACTTCTGCTTCCATCATTTTCTAGATCAGCAGCCAGGGTAGAACGTGCAACTCTGCATATAAGTGGGGGCCACAAGATGCTGTTGAGTGCTACAAGGCTCCTGCCCATGGTCACCTGTCTTCTCCTCTAGAAGAAAGTGTGTGTACACTAACCATCTTATAGTAGTGCATGGTAGGTAGGTCTAAGGTAGAATGTGGAGAATAATTGAAGTTTGGAGCCAAGAAAGGAGGAAGAGTGGAATTGGATGCCATAAAGAGTGCCATGGACAGGAAGCCACTACCTTCCCAGTGCTAGCTACCAGGCTAGCAGGAGGAGACCATATGGGCTGAGCTATTCACTGGTTCAGCCTGGACCCATGCCAGGGTCACCCTGTTGTGGTTCCCAAACCATAGGCCTGGAGAAAGCCCTTTAGCTCCAACACAGACTAGAGAGAAAACAAAGCCTCCAAGTAAGAAAGGTTAATTTCCTAAGTATATTTAATAAGTCTGCACATCTTTGCCTGTTAAATTCCAGAAAAGATGACATTTGGTGGAGTAGGCAGGATTAGGAAACTTTGACTGTGACTTAGTTCTGGGACCTTTACAAATGCACATGGCCTTAGCATAGCTTCCAGGGACAAGGTGGGTGTCTGAAAAGGTCAAGGTGCTGGCTTAGAGTTGCAAAGCAAGTTTCTCCAGGCTTCTAGAATTTGCTTGTCCAGAGACAAATAGGGGAAGAGATGATCAGACAGGATTTGTACATACAGAGAGAAGTAACCTGTCCAAAATGTGGGAGCTGACTAGGCTGGAAGGAGGTAAAGAGTAGTCTCTGTTGGGTCTCATCCTTCTTCCAGTAGAGGTTTCCTCTTTCAGAGGTCATCTACACAGAAACACAGGATGGCTCCAAAACAGTGAAAGGAGAGATCTTTTCTCTGGGCTGTTCCATACTTTCCACATGCCAAATGAGGTGTGAAATCAACTCCACTACAAGGGCCTTATTTTTTCCTTGGTGGAGAGTCCTGTGCCAGGAGATGCCAAAAAGGAAGAGAATACAATCATAGATCCTATCCCCATACCTGTCAGGACCCTGCATGTGGGACCAGGAGGTTAGGTGGGTGTGGTTTCCAAAGACCTCTGCTGAACCAGGTCCTGTCTCCCTTGTAACCACTGTAACCTCTAGTGTAGACCGAGAACAAGTGTGCAGCTTGGGACAAGAGGACTGGAATGGAGCTGGGGTCTTTAGCTTGTCATTGCTGGATCATTTCAGGGATGCAAACTGAAAATTATGGGATATGAAGGAGCTGAATATGAACCTCAGGGCTCCTGAAAGGATGAGTGTTACAGATGGCAACACTGATAAACCAGCCAGGAATGGTCAAAAGCAAATCCCCATGACTTCTGGTGGTGGTCCTCCATGAAGGGCAATAAGGTCAGTGACATGGGGACCCCACAAATACCTCCTTGTGGCCTCCACAGAGACACAAACATAGCCATCCAGAGACCCACACTGAGACCTCCAGGGACCCCACAATATATACAGAGATTCCCACAGAGACCTCCACAGATACCCCCACTGAGACTACCACAAAGCCCCTCAAAGAAGCCAAACAAGACCCATCAATTAAGAGATATTCATAGACACCCAAATGAGAACTCCAAAGAGATTTCCAACAGAGACCCACTTTAAGAATGATCTCTTCAGGGGCTGGGGTTGTGGCTCAGTGGTAGATCACTTGCATGGCATGTGTGAGGCCCTGGGTTCGATCCTCAGCACCACATAAAATATGTAAATAAAGGTACTGTATTCATCTACTACTAAAAATATATTTTTTAAAAAGAATTACCTCTCAAAGAGATTTCAAAAGAAACCTCATACAGAGACAACACACTGAGAAGACAAACCTCCCACTGAGAACTCCTATCCATTCTTAGGAGCCTAAGCAACCACACAAGGACATGACTGTCTTAGTGCATCTGAAAGCTGTTACCAAACTGGAAGCACAGGAAGGAGATCATCAACTGCACCTACCTCCTTGGAATGACCATATATTTCTGTATTTGTATAATGTCATTTTCTTCTGAAAAAGTGTTAGTTTCCACATGCAAATCTGTAAAATCTTGTACTAATGATATGTAAATCCTTTCCTAATTTTTTATTAGCTTAAGTTCTGACCCATAAATTAGGCAATCACAATCTTCAGAAATGAGTAAAACTCTGCCAACATTTCATAACCGAAAACAAAGGATTTTGGTGGTGCTGGGAATGGAACCCAGTGGGAGTATCGATGGAGGTCTTGTAGGTCTCTGGAGGTCTCAGCATGAGGGCTTTGTGGAAATCTCTTGAAGTCTCAAGGTTGGTCTTTGTTGGTGGCTCTATGGAGGTCTCTGATGTGGTCTCTGAAGGGTGTCCCTATCACTGGCTTGATTGTCTTTCATGGAAAAGTGCTCCAGAATTTACATTGAGATGGAACTTGGTCATGTTAGGCAAATGTCCTACCACTAAGCTAGACCCCAATTCCTAATGAGATAAATGTTTTATTTGTGTAAGATTAGTAATTAACCAGCAAAATGGCATAGAGGACTGCATTTCTTTTGTTGGGGACAGGTCTTGGACTCAAATGACTCACTCCTTTATGTTGGAAAGATGATGAAGGGGGTACTCAGTAAATGCACTTGGGAGCAAAGTGAACAAGCAGACATATAACTGACTCACCCTCATTCACCTGAAATATAATGCTGTCCTTTTTTAAATGAAACAAGCCATGTTATTAAACATGAAACTTTCTCACAAACAAGACATTAAACTACAAATCATAATGTTTAAATAATATAATGACCTCAAGTGGTACTAGACACTATGACCCTAGGCTATGAAATGGTACACCATGACCAGTGCCCAACCACAGCAGAGAGTGAGCAACCCAGGGGTTGGTAAGCTGTTCTCCCATGAGTCACCTGTGGAAACTGTGTGCACAGTCCAGAAGGGCCCCTATGTAGTGGTGAATGGTTTCACTTTACTTGTTTCCCATTCCTCAAGGCCACTCATGATCTGAAAATGTTAAATGGAAATTTTCAAAAATATGTTTTAAACAACTTTATTTTAGTATATTGCTATAATTATTCTATATAACTATTATTTACTGTTGTTAACAACTTATTAAGCCCAATTTATGTCAACCTCTATCACAGGTATATATGCGTATGAAAATATACATATGGAATATCTTTGGAAGATATTACTTTAGATCATGTAAGCAATTCTAGGTAAAGAAAAATTGACTCAAGTCAAATATATAGTAGCTTGACTAGAAAGGCAGGAGTGTTAAAATATTGAACAAAATTAAACATCAGATCAGTATTTCCAGGGTCCACATCCATTGATCATTCTCATAAACTGGCAAATATTGACAGAGTCCCAGCTACAATGGCATGCCAACTTAAGCCTGAGCATATAAAAAACATTCTCTTCTTCTGCATTACTTAAAGGGTTCTGAGAGATTATTCAAGCAATAATGCAGTTTGACAGAAGGTAGCACCTGCAGTTGTTAGTACTTGCCATTGAGAAGAAGTATTTCAGTTGTGATTTCAAAAGCAATTTCTTGGACACATCACTAGACACAGACAATGCACTAAAATAAAAGCCTTCCCCAGTCAATCCACTGCACACTACTTCCATTTCCCAGTATATGTAGTAGGGACATTGTTATTTCACACACTTATTTCTAACAGTGGGGTGGTCAGATACACTTGCCAGGGTGAAGCCAGATGTCACAAAGATTTAGTGAATGTATGGAACTCTTGCAACTTGTACTCAGACATGTCTGTCAAATGACATATATCATGGGATCATGATACTGTCTTCATTGATGCATCGATACAAAAAAGAGTAGTGGGAAAAACTATAAACTTACAAATTTTAGAAAATGACATTTTGTAATCTCTGGAGCAGAATTCTATTTTTAAAACCGTCCTATTTTTTTCAGGGGTTACCATGTTTGTGCTCTTTTTATCAGAGTCACATTTTCCCCCTTTAATCACCATATGGATATTTCAAGTGTTCACATTCTTGCTCATTAAGAACTCTATGAAAATGATGAGCAAGTTGTGTTAGTCAACTTTTTTGCTGTTGTGACTAAAGGAACCAACCAGCACATGCAGGGAGGAAAACTTTGAGGGCTCACAGTTTCAGAAGTCTTAGTCCATAGAAGGCTGGATCCATTCCTCAGGGTCCATGGTGAGGCAAAAAAATCATGGAGGAAGAGTGTGGCAGAGAGAATTGGCTCACATGGTGATCAGAAAGCACAAAGAGGGAGATACTCCACTCTTCAGATACAAGATACATGCCCTGTATCCATGCTCCCACTGAACCACTTCCTCCAGACACATTCAACCTGCCTCCAGTTACTGCTCAGTTAATCCTGTCTGGGATTAATTCACTGATTAGGTTAAGGATATAACCCAATCATTTCTCCAAATCTTCTTGCATTGTCTCACATGTGAGCTTTTGGGAGACACCTCACATTTAAACCATAATACAAATATTCAAGTATTTTTATGAATGCTTTCTTCATTTTCTGTGATCACTCATTGATATTGCACTGGTTTCCTCAGGAGTTAAGGTTGTGGGGCTTATTAGGATCCTTGGCCCACCACTCGCACAAGAAATTTCATGACCAATAGTGGTTAAGAATCCTAAGTGATGGGAACTGTAGGTCCAAGCTGAGACAGTTTGAGTGAGGGTGAATGAAGCATTGATTAAAAATCTTATTGGTGATTATAACATTGATGAATTTATACATCATGAAGATATATAGAATTTGGCAGTAGGAGAATTAAGTCAATATTGGAAAATGCATTCAAGTTTGCAAGGCACTTCACTCTCTTGGTCTGTTTCTTCGTTCATGTATTGACCAGGTTTGAATAGGAGATCTCTAGTTTTTCATTGGTTTCTCAAACTCTAGATTTATGTCTCCCAATTGAAGCTAAAAGTTTCCCTCAGGCTTTATTTATTTATTTATTTACTTGTGAGTGGAAACAGAAAATAATAAGCAGTCACAGATAAACAGAAGTGGGAATGGTATTCACAGCAAGGTATGAAAAAATGCAGCAGTTGTCCCCAACCTATGATTTTGCCTTATATCTTTCAGGTATCTGTGGTCAATCGCAGTGTAAAAATACACCACAGTACATTAAACTACTTGAGGAACACAGATAGTGCCACATCTACATAACTATTATTATAGTATTTTGTCCTAATTATTCTGCTTATTGCCTATCAACAGAACTTCAATTTTGTGTGTGTGAAGATGAATATATATGTACACTTACATATATGTATACATAAACATGTTTTAGTCTCTTTAGATTTGTATTACCTAATTCCAGTTTTAAATGGAAAATATTGTTTTCTTTATTCTGCAAAGAAAACATGTTTATGTTTAGGAGGCTAAAACATGTTTATGTATACATAAAGATGTTACATCAGCCTGGCGTGGTGGCGCACGCCTGTAATCCCAGCACTTAGGGATGCTGAGGCAGGAGAATCATGAGTTCAAAGCCAGCCTCAGCAACATAGAGGCTCTAAGCAACTCAGTGAGACCCTGTCTCTACATAAAACACAAAATAGGGCTGGAAATGTGGCTCAGTGGTCATGTACCCCTGAGTTCAATCCTCCGTACCAAAAAAAAAAAAAAAAAAGATGTTACATCATAATTATACAGGAGATCTGAAACCTGAGTCCCCAGATGTTTCTGCCAGGTTGGCCTGTCCTTGGGTTTGGGAAATTCCCTCTGTGCTCCCCTACACTCAGAATATCTTCAGCTGGCCTCAGATTCCCTCACTCTGTCTCTAATACCCCACTAGTTGCATGAGATCAAATAGTGTGCCCCTAGGGAAAACCCTGGATGTCTCTACTACCTATCAACTCTGGCTTTGTAATGAATGATCAACATGTGATTTGTCTGTGAACCTGAAAGGCACATTGAATACTTTTCTTTCTTCTCAAGAAAAAGTGAGGTCCACATTGATCTACTAGTGAAAATTAAAATGCTTTGAAAGGTACTGTTAAGAAACAAAATAAGAACTCTTTATCTAGTTCTAGATCCCAAACATTTTCTTCCAAGTAAATTTTTTTCTAAATAGTTTAGAATCTTACATTTTACATTCAAGTCTGTGATCCATCTTGAGTTAATTAGTGTGAAGATGTTAGGTTTAGTTGAGAATATTCAGCCTTTAGGTTTTTCTTCAGGAGCATCTGTTGAAAAGACTATCCTTCCCTCAATTAGTGTTGTATTTTAGTTAAAAGGGAATTGAGACAATTTGCATGGATTCAATTCTAAGTTATTTATTTTGTTTCACTGATCTGCTGAGTTCATCAATATCTCACTGATTATTAGCGTAACTGTAAAGTAAATCCTCACTGTCCCATAAGATGATTCAAGTAATTTACTCTTTTTAAATAATTGTTTTAGCCATGTGAGGAGTCTTCTTGCATACATGTTTAAAATTTATTTATATGCATATAAAATTTTGCTGAGATTTTGATACAAGTTCCATTAACCTTATATAATATCTTGGAGAGATCTGACGTCTTTAGTATCTTGATTCTTCTAACTCTGAGAAAGGTTTTCTCAATTTATTTAGTTCTTTTCTTTCCACTTATTTCATCAACACACTTTCTTTTCATCAAGGAAATTATCAAGGTCTTAACATTTTAAATTTAAGTTTTTGTGTATTCATTATTGGTATGTAGAAATGTGATGGATTTTGAAATGGAAATCCTATATACTGTGAACTTGCTGAAGCAATTTATTATTTCTAGTAGAGTTTTGTAGATTCTCTGGGATGATCCATATTTAATCACATACTCTGAAAATAGGACTGTTTTATTTCTTCTAGTTTGTGTAAACAGCAGTGGTAAAAATGGACATCATCTGAGAAGAGCACATCCTCTCTTCAACTGTTAACGTGTGATTTACCAAGAGGCTTTTTGTCGTTAAAGCATTAGATAATATTTGAGAAGCTCATTCTATTTGTGGTTTTTGGAGATTTTTTTTTAACCATAGAAAGGTCATATACTTCTTTGTGCAATGCTTTTTTTTTCCTGCATCAATTTATCTAACAAATCATTTTTCTTATCTTTTTTACATTTCATATTCAAGTCTGTATCCATCTTGACTTAATTAGTATAAAGATGGTTAGGTTTAGGTTGAGAATATTCATCCTTTAGTTTTTTTCTATATATTTTTAATTTTGAGACAAGGTCTTGCTAAATTGCTGAGGCTGGCCTTGGACTTGTAGCTGTTACAGGAGAAAACAGGGATTATAGGCAAGAGACACCAAACCTGATTATAAACGGTTTCTTATTTAGAATGTTAATATAATGCGTAACACTAATTGAATATTGAATGCTAATATCTTGAATAAACCTCACTTATGAGCAATCTTGATCCATTTTCATTTTTTTCCTCTGTGTTATTTTTATCTGGTTTTGGTATCAGAGCAATATTGGCTCTTCAAAGTATTTGGGGATTGACCTTCTTCTACTTTCTGCAGTAGTTTGTAGAATGTTGGTGTTAATTCTTTGAATGTTTGGTAAAACTTTCCAGAGAAACCATCTAGGCCTAGAGATTGTAGGGGATGGATTTCTGTATTTATAAATACAGCTTCTTTAATAATTATAAGAGAGAGCTATTCAGGTTATCTATTGACTCAGATTTGATAACTTGTGGTTTGTGAGAAATTGTCCCATTTCTTATAAGCCATTGAAATGATGCATATAATGTGTAATATTCACTTAGTTATCATTTTAATGGTTTCAGGAACTGCTATCTGTTTTTCTGATATTAGCTCATTTTTTTGGCACCGGGGATTGAAATCAGGGGTACTCCACCACCGAGCCCTATTTTGTGTTTTATGTAGAGACAGGGTCTCACTGAGTTGCTTAGTACCTGGCCATTGCTGAGGCTGTCTTTGAATTTGTGATTCTCCTGTGTCAGCCTCCCAAAGTGATGGGACTATAGGCATGAGCCACCGCACCCAGCTGCTTTTCTGATATTAGTTCTGAACATTTTTCCTATTTTGCCTTTCTCAGTCTTTCTAGCAATTTGTTGATTTCATTTTTAATTCATTTATAAAGAACCAACTTCTTTATTTTCTAATTATTTTCCTGATTTTTTAATGTCACTGATTTCCACTCTAATATTTATTATTTTCTTCTTATGCTTGTTTCCAGTTTATCTCTTCTTTGTCTAGTTTCTGGAGGTAGAAAATGAGACTATTGGTTTGAACTTTTCTTCTTTCATAATGTAAGCAATCAATGATATAAATAGGTGCTACACTAGGCTCAGTTTATCAATGTACACACATTCTCTTGTGCTATATTTTTATTTTCATTCAATTCCATATATGTTTTTCCCTGTGAGCTTTCCTCTTCTACCCAAACTTACTAAAATGGATGTTGTTTAATCCTGAAGTGTTTCAAGATTTTACTATTTACTTTTTTAATTGATTTCTAGTTTGATTTCAAAATTATTTGTAAATCTATTTGTAATTATTTCATTCCTTTTCAAATTGTTGAGGTATATTTTATGACCTAGACTATGGCCCATCTTAGTAAATTCACCATGGATTTTTGCAAAAATATTTATTCTTTTGTTGGGTGGACTCTTCTGTAAATATCAATTAGTGTTGGTTGACTATTATTCAGCTCTTATAAAACCTCGCTTATTTTTCTGACTCTAGATTGATAGAATGGGATTTTGAAGAGCAGGAATGAGTTGGAGACTAATATATTTCTTTCTTTATTAGTTTATTTAATTGCATTTCAAGTCATAATACATATATAGAGCTCAGTTTTTCCATTTCTGTGGTTGCAAACCAGATAAAGTCACACCAATTATGTCTTCATACATGCACCAAGGGTAGTGATGATGATCTCAATTAACCATTTATTTCTTTTTTCAAATTCATCAGTTTGTGCTTCTTATATTTAGAGGTCATTTTGTCCAGTATGTAGACATTTGGACATACATATGGATTGGTCCTTTTGTCATATAATATCCCCCTTTATCTCTAGAAATTATTTCTTCTGTTATGTGTACATTAACATTAACAAAGCCAATCCTACTTTTTAAGAAATTTAAGTTTGAGCAGTATATCATTTTTCATCCTTTTACTTTCAAGCTATCTATGCTGTTGTATTTCAAGTGAGTTACTATTAATAGTGTATTTTTGAATGATGTTTCTTTACCCACACACACATTCTTTTTCTTATTGATAAACATATGCAATTTTTGCTTGTTGTAATTCTTATGTGTTAAGGCTTAAGCATGTTAATTGTTTTCTGAATTTTTCCTTTCTCATTCCCACCTTTCCTATGGGTTATTTAAATAGCTTTAGTATTATTATATTGATTTCTTTAGGTTTTTGTATAATTCTCTTAGTTCTTTAATTTATTAGCATTACATATATAATTTCCCAGAATCACCTGATATTTATGCTCTACCACTTCAAGAGAGGAGATCATTAAGGTCTCTTTATCCTTTTTGTTTTTAAAATGGAATTTATTTAAGTAATTCCTCTACATGCATTGATGCTATATCAGATGTTATTTATAATTTTTCTTCAAATGTCAAATAG
The DNA here is from genome assembly GCA_004024805.1 of Geosciurus inauris. Taxonomy (NCBI): domain Eukaryota; kingdom Metazoa; phylum Chordata; class Mammalia; order Rodentia; family Sciuridae; genus Geosciurus; species Geosciurus inauris. The sequence goes on from PVHX01023100.1 coordinate 13,438, forward strand.
GATTTTTTTTTCTGTTTAGAGGTGGTTTAACAATTCCAAACACAGTATTTCCTACTGAAGCAGACCAGGTACACCTCACCCAAAAGATCCTTGCCATAATTAAGCTTCTCTTCTTGTCAGAACATCAGGGTGTCCGCAGAGGTTATTGTGGTTGGTAGTTTCCTCATACAAATGCCAGGTTTGCACACAAAGGTGTGACAGAGAGTCCGTAAACTTGTTGTAAAAAATATATTATCTCTGTTTTCTTGATAAAGACTTATAAGACTCCTGTCTGGCTTTAAAAAGCACTTTCTGAGAACTCAAAGAAAGAAAAAAATTATTTTTATGTAAACCTCCAATACCACCCCCAACACACACACTGGTATAAAGTTCAAAGAGTTTCCAAAATCTTTGTTTAGAGGAAGAATTCTTAGAGGAGAGCCATCTCTGAACCCTACAGTCAATAAATCAGCTTCCTGAAAATCCCTCAGGTGTCCAGACTCTTCTGTCCTATTTCACCATCAGTTTTAAAAGCACTTTACAAAAAGTTTTATTCTATCACTTTTACTTTTAAATATGTCAAGCACTTCTAAATATATAGGACTAGATACTGTACATAAGAACGAGTCCATTATGCACACAGCACTGGTAAATAAAATTGTACTCATAGCAATGGTTATAATTTGAGGTACCTTCCAATATGAACTGTTGTCCTTTAACATTTCTCTCCTCTCTTCCTTCTCTCTACTTTCAGTCCAGTGGACAAGTGCAGGTATATGTAATACTTAGCTATGGTTGAAAAATTCATGCCCAAAAGTCATTTACAGAGAACAAGCTTTCCTATGAATTTCAACACAAAATGTACAGAATGTGTTAATTTTACAAACTACTCGGCCATACACTGGCAACCTCTTTAACATCTAGAGACTAGATATTACAAAATTGGGACTCATTTGTCCATTATATGCTGCATGCACAGCAAAACAAAATGCACAAAACATACAGAAAACTGATGTCTGAAAATGTCCAAGTATGAGCACACTTACATATGACCATTTGCAATTGCTTCCCTCCCACCTCCTCCACATCACTGAGCAAGACAGTACTATACTGAGGTGGCTTAACAATTCCATTCCAAAAAAACAATATTTCATATGAATTTTAGCCAAAAGATACTAAGTGATATTTTTCTACCTCTACATTTAACATACATCGGGCACTTCTAAACATCTAGACAAACTAGGTGTTTCAAATAAGGACTCAATTTGTCCACTATGTACATGACAGTCCTGAATAAAGTGCACACTGTAAAAATATTTCTAATTTGAAAATATCTTCAAAATATGAGCATTCTGGCCCTTCACCCACCCAGTGGGCTATAATGCTCCAATTTTCAGAAGACAATCCTTCCTGGAAATTTTAACACAAAAGATACAAAATTTGTTTACTAATTCTACTTGTGTCATACACTGGCAACCTCCTTAACATCTAGAATGACTACATGTAGATTAGGACTCAATTATTTTTTATATATACTATAAACACAGCAAAGTAAAACAAATTGCATAGATATGAGGTACAACTCTTGTCTCATTGAAAGCACACTGGCATGGTGCTTCCAAGGACCAGCACACAACTCTGAACTACTCAACAGGGGGTTTGGCTATCACCCTCCAAAACATTTCATAAAACTTTTAACAAAAGGAAATTTTCAAGCAAGGCACTGTGGCACATGCCTGTAATCCCAGCACTTTGACAGGCAGAGACAAGAGAATCACAAATTCAATCCAGCCTCAGCAAAGGTAACTCAGCAAAAGCAACTCAGTGAGACTCTGTATCTAAACAAAATACAAAATAGGGCTGGGCATGTGGCTCAGTGTTCGAGTACCCCTGAATTCAATCCTGGGTACCAAAAAACCAAAAAACAAAAAGAAAAAAGAAATTTACAAAATGTGTTCTATTCACCACTACTACTTTTAATATGTATCATGTACTTTAGAACATCAAAAATTCTAGATATTTCAAAAAAAATACTTAACATTTTCAACTATAGATACAATAAGTAGGAATAAAATGCACACACAAAACAATGGTTATTACACAAAAATGTCTTGTGCATAAAACCAGTCCGGCACAGGACCTCTTCCTTCTCACGGTCAGTCTTTTCCATGTCCTCTAACCCACTGAACTCCTAGAGGTGGTCTAACAAATCCACCTCAAAGTTACTTGCAGAAGACATTTCTGATTTTTGAAACCAATGGGCATTTACAAAATGTTATTTTCTAACTCTACTATATGTCACTTCTTTACATTTACAATGTCCAGATGTAGCACTAGTTTTAAAAGTTTGGGGGTGAAATTGAGAGCAGCTTTTTCATATTATATACACAGGCCTTCTACAAACTGCCAGTAAATGATGGGCATTTCCAATTAGTCAAATATATTATGTTATTCTTACCTGTTCTCGCTTTGGTATTAGGAACACCAATCACCCCAGGCCACTAACCGTTCCACCTGTCCTAGTCTGAGGCGTCTGCTCACCTTCCAGGGCGGTTCAGGCCTTTGTTCAAGGGGAGGTGTAGAGGAGCCTGCCCACGGTGGTCACTGCTGAGGACGGAGTTGGAGAGCAGCACTAGTCTGCGCAGCTCCACTGTCCAAAGCATGTTGTAGCTCTTGGACGTTCACTCGCCGTTTAGGGCCCTCAAGGCCCCTACTGGCCTCGGCAGCATTTGAGTGGCCGCCGTTTTCACCACTCCAGGGCACAACTGCCGCCACGCAAAGGCGCCACGCGCGCAGCAGCAGCTTCAACTGTAACAGACAGAATGGGGCCAGGAGAGCTTGCAACCCGCAGGGTCCAGGGTCCGACAGTCGCCGCCGCCATCAGGTCATCCGGCCAGGGGGATAGGTTCACCAGTCCTTCACAGCCAGGACCAGCCATTGGGCAGTTGCACTGGGAGCTCCAAGGGGTCTGTACATGATTTCTCTTGGGCAGTACAGAGGCTATAGCCAGTCCCGGGACCCCAGCTCAACTGCCCACCTGGGGAAGGAGGGCTTCAGAGGGCCCAGGAGGACAAGGCCACGCTTTCTTTCTCACCATTTCCAATAGGATTTTAAAAACATGAGAGGCATGACCTATGATATGCACCCTTTCTTTTTGCCCTGGCATTCTTTTTCTTTCTGAAGTTCAAAGCTGTCTTTTATTATGATTGTCTTTTTGTTTAGAGAACTTACTTAACATATTTTGAACGAGTAGCTTACTAAAACCTAATTACAATGCAAATTCCTCAACTGTGGATGACTTTGTTTCTTCTTCATTTCTGATGTTTCTTTTCTTTCAGTACTTCCAAGATATTAGATCACTTCCTCCTGCTCTCCATGTAATTAGCATTCATATCTCTCTATAAGTGTACATGATTTCTCTTGGGCATGCTTTCCAGAATATTTCTTTGACTTAAGCTTTTTTTATAGCACCACATTTTTCATTTGCAACTTTGAAACAAAATTGTTTTGGTGGTTTTATTTAATTGCTTCTATATAACCTATGAAAATAGTATTTTTAGAATAAATAAATAGATGGCAATTTGTGGATAGAGTTATGTTGAGTGATTAAAATGGCTTTGAAATTGGTATAGGCTCAAGGTTAACTAAGGAAGTCTGGCAAAAAGATTTCAGCTACTGAATCCATCACTGTGGAGCTGAACACAACTTCCCAGGCACACTGATGATTCTGAGAATACTTGACCTAACATGGCTCTGGGTCACTTGGCTTAGTGCCACATGACAGGCAGAAACTTATCTGGCTCCTGAGCAAAAGAAAGGCATATAAGGCATCCATATTTCAGAACCATATGGTTCTGAAACTTATCTGGCTCCTAAGCAAAAGAAAGGCATATAAAGCCGGGCGCGGTGGCTCAAACCTGTAATCCCAGCACTTAGGGAGGCTGAGACAGGAGAATCATGAGTTCAAAGCCAGCCTCAGCCATGGCAAGAGGTCTCACTAAGCTACGCAGTGAGACCCTGTCTCTACATAAAACACAAAATAGGGCTGGGGATGTGGCTCAGTGGTCGAGTACCCCTGAGTTCAATCCCCAGTACCAAAAAAAAAAAAAAAAGAAGAAAGGCCTATAAGACATCCATATTTAGGTTTTTATTGTTGTAGAAGAAATTATTACAAATTTAGTGTCTTAACATAATACCTGTTTACTAACATACAGTTCTCAGCATGACTGGATTCTCTGCCTTGGTATCACAAGGATGAATTCCAAGTGTTGGCCATGTAAAGCCCGTATCTGGAGACCCTAGGGTAAAATAAATCCAAGATTATCCAGGTTGCTAGACATTTTTTCCTTACTATTATAATTTTTCTCTTTTTTCAGTTTGTTTTAGATTCAAGTTGATCTTCTTTCTCTAGATTCTAAGAATTCTGGAATTCCTGCTTGTTTGTTCACTTTCAGTTAGGGTCCAATTTCAGCACCTGAAGCTTATCCCCCCCATTTCTTCTCTTGTGTTCTATCTTCAAACCAGCAATGGGATACCAAATCCCCTGTGCTTCAAATCTCTCTTTTCCTTCTGCTTTTCATGCCTCTTGTGTCATATACACAGCTTTGACTTTCTGTTCAAAACATGAAAAATCATCCCTATTCAGACAGTAAAGTCCAAAGTCTTCATCATGGTTAAATCGCCATATAACCATGTTCCCTCAGCGCTTCTCCCTTGTCTCATCCTTATCTTCTCTCCCTTGCTCAGTTTACTTCTCTGCTCTGTCTTGAACATGCCAAGGTCTCACCTCAGTTTATTTATACTTGCTGATGCAGACATTTCCATGACCCAGCCTTGATTGTCTTTTGCTCTGCTAGACAAATGTCATAACCACAAGAACTTCACAGAAAGTTCTACTAAAACAAAAATAGATCCATGCCCACCTCCCTACTTTTCACTCTTTATTCTCTTTCCTGCTTTATTCCATTTTTAGAAATTATTTGGAAATACTTTTAGATTTAAGGAAGAATTCTAGAGAGGTTAAAGCATTTAGGTATAATACTATTAACTAAACCGTACAATTAATTTGGATTTCACTATTTTTACATTCCTGATTTGTTTCAGTTTCATTATCCAAAACAGTGGGGGAGGGTGCATTATTATTTTAGTCATCATGACTCCTTCATCTCCAATAATACAGAGCAGTCTCTCAGCCGCCCCTTGTTTTTCATGACCTTGAGAAATTTGATGAGGACACATCAACTATTTGTAGAGTGCTGTATATAGGATTTGGGGGAACAAGAGCATAGAGGTGAAGAGATCTTTTTATCACAACACATGGAGATGAGCTATCACTGATGATGTTAATAACAACTACTTGCACAAGGTCATGTGTTCTAGTTTTAAAAGTATTACTTTTCCCCTTCCATGTTGTATATATTAAAATTGAGTCATGAAGCCATGCTGGCATTTAAGGGGAGGCAAATTAAACCTCACAAATTCATAGCAATGAATTTGTGCATATACATTAATACCACTACAATAACTGGTTAGTAGTAATTTGAAGCTTTGCAAATATTCTGTTTCTTCTTCATGTTTCATTAATAAAGATCCATCAGTGGATCTGACCAGGAGCAACTATTACTATCATGTTCTAGAGATAATTTTCTGTTTACTATAGTTTTCCTATAAGTTATTTGAAATTCTTCAGTGGGAAGGATTTGATTCTTCTCATTTATTTAACAACTTATGTTAGTATGAGCTCATGTTTATATTTTATGTTAGATTGTGATAGAATATTACATTATATATTTTGTCTCTCAGATTGGGTCAGCTTTGGCAATTGGTTCTTCTTTCAAGTTAGCTGAAGAAGACCTTGTTTATGTAAATCCTCACCAGCATTGAATACCTTCATGTTTTATTTTTTCAGTTTAATAGGGGTATACTAATGTTCTACTGAGGTTCAAATTTGCATTTCCTTAATAATAGTAATAATACTGACAATGTTTTCTTGTTTACTTGATATCTGTATATCTTCTTTTGAGACATTCATGCTCAAATCTTTTGCCTATTAAGTCAGATTGTTTGCTTTATATGCTTGCATTTTAAATGTTGTTTATACATTCAGGATACAAAAATGGGATGATGAAAAATCATCCCTATTCAGAGAGTAAAGTCCAAAGTCTTCATCATGGTTAAATTATCTGATGTGTGACTTCTAATACTTTCTCCAGTTTGTCCTAGTTTTTGGCTCTTGTAACTGTGCTTTTACAGAGTGAACATTTTAAAATTTTGATAAAATCTACTTTTTCAGTTTTTTTTTTCTTTTGGATATTGTGCTTGTGGTGATTTTTTTTCCTAAAAATTCACCATTAAATCCAAAACCATACTTATTTTCTCCTATGCTTTGTTATAGTCATTTATAGTTTTATATTTTACATTTAAATTTATTGTCTATTTGGGGTCGATTTTTGTAAAAGGTATGAAACACATATCAAGGTTCATTTTCCTGCATAGGAACAGCCAATTATTACAACAGCACCCTTTAATTGCCTTTGTATGTTTGTCAAAAGTCAGTTGAACATATTTGTGTGCATCTATTTCTCGGCTTTCTGTTCATTCCATTCATCTATGTGTTGGGCCTTTTCCCTAACCACTATGTCTTCAATACTATTCCTTAATAGTAAGCATTGTAATCAGGCAGTTTATACCCTCTAACTTCATTGTGTTTTATAAGTGTGTTTGGTTACTCTGGCTCTTCTATCTTTCCATCAAACTTTTAGAATAAACCTGCCAACATGTCTTTAAGCCTTTAGTGGTTTTCGTTGGTAGTGCAGGGATGGTACCTTTAACAATAGACTAGATTTTGTACCTAAGGATATTTTAAGTTACTCTTTTTGCTTAAATCTTCTCTTCTTTCACCTTGTTTTGTAGTTTTCAGCATGTAGATCTTGCATTTATCTTCTTAGATTTATACCTATGTACTTAATTTTTGCTTCTATTTTAGATAGTCATTTAATATTTTTCACTTGTTCATTTCAGATGAATCAGAATATAATTGACATTGTATATTGGACTTTATACTAAAACATGGTTAATCTCATAAGTTATGACACACTTTGGGTGTCTTTTGGTTTCTCTACATATTCATTGTACAGCAAATATAATTTTTCATCATTTCTAATATGTATAAATGCCTTTTATGTCTTAGTCTTAACTTATTGCACTATGTAAATTTTCAATATAATACTGGATGGGGGTGTCATCTTTCCTTTCAGGAAAAACCATTCAGCCTTCAGCATTAAGTATGTAGATTTTTTTAAAAAATATTTTTTAGTTTTCAATGGATCTTTTCATTTATTTATTTATTTATTTACTTCTTTATTTATGTATGGTGCTGAGTATAGAACCAGGGCCTGAACACATGCAAGGCAAGTGCTCTACCACTAAAACACAACTCCAGCCCCAAGTATGTAGATTCTACATAAAAGACAAAATAGGGCTAGGGATGTGGCTCAGTGGTGAAGTGCCCCTGAGTTCAATCCCTGGTACCAAACAACAACAACCACGAAAGAATATCTTAGGACTGGGAATGTAGATCAGTGGTAAAGAACTTGCTTAGCTTACATGAGGCTCTAGTTTTAATCCCCATCATTGCGAAAACAAACACATAAATAAAATATTAGTGTAAGGCAATACTCTTTTATTCCTAATTTGCTAAGAATATTTATCAGAAATGAATGTTAAATTTTACAGAATGCTTTTTTAGTTAAACAACATGTGACTTGGTTTATTGAAATATTTTATTTACAAATTAAATTATTTGAGAAAAGATCTTCCTATGTTTTCTGGGCTGGTTTTGAAATCCTGAACTTAAGTGATCCTCCTGCCTCAGCCTCTGGAGCAGCTGAGACAACAGGTTTGTGCCAGTATGCCTGGCAACAAATTCAATTTCTTAATTGATAAAAACACCTTTTTATTTTTCTTGAAGAAAATACCTTTTCAGGAATTCTATTAGTATGTCTGTCTCAAGAAATTATTTCTGCTTTTATTTTCATGTCAGCTATCCAATTTATGTGTATGGGACCATTTTTAGTATTAGTTTGTTATCCTCTTTATAGTGGTGAGATATTTATTGATAGTTCCTCTTTTAATCCTGTTATTGTATTGGTAATGTGTACTCTTTCTGTTCTTGTTCAGTCTGGCTAAGGGGACATCAATTTTAATGATTTTTTCTAAAGAATCTTCTAATTACATTGATCACTGCTAATTTTTTCTGTTTTTAATTTCATTCCTAATTATAATTGTTTTTCAGTTTGCTTTAGATTCAAATTGATCTTCTTTCTCTAGACTCAAAGGAGGAAACTTAACCTCCTGATGTCCATTATTATTTTTTAATATACATCTTTAATGCTATGCATTTCTCTTTAGGCACTTTCTTGCTGCATCCCACAGTCTTTTATAGGAATTATTTTGTTATTTTATTGTTTTCAAAACAATAGTTTACATGTGACCTTTTAAAATCATGATGATTCACCTTTCATAACAGTAAAGGAATCAATTATATAAGAGGACATAAATGTATATGCACCCAACAAAATCTTTTAAAATGGCGGGCATGATGGCACATGCCTGTAATCAAAAGTGGCTTGGAAGGCTGAGACAGGAGGATTGCGTGTTGAAAGCAAGCCTCAGCAACAGTGAGGTGCTAAGCAACTCAGTGAGACCCTGTCTCTAAATAAAACACAAAATAGGCCTGGGGATGTGGCTCAGTGGTTGAGTGCCCTTGAGTTCAATTCCCAGCACCAAAACAAAAATAAAAACAAAAATCTTTTAAAAAGTAGCAGGTAAAAGCTGAAAAATATGCAAGGAAAACAGATAAAGAGCAGTAAGAGATGTAAATACTCCTCATTTAATAAACCATAAATCAACTCAACAGAAAAAAATCAATAAGAAAGTGAAGTATTTGAAGGATACCATACAAACTTGATGATACACTCCAGTAACTCCACACACCAACAGGATAACATATTATTTTCAAATAAACATCAAACATTCATCAAGAAGGCAGAATTATTTTGGCCTATTAAACAAACAATAACAAATTTTGTTTGCAAAGTATATCCTTGGAGCATGATGAAATTGAACTAGAAATCAACAAAAATATATCTGGACAACCTCAAAATTATTGAAATGCAGTTATATTTCTCAATAACCAATGGAAAGAGATGTCTTAAGAGAAGTTAAAAATTATTTTGGATATAGTTAAATAATACTGAAAATCAGAAAACACTAATCAAAGTAACCAATAGTCAAAGAATAAAATGAAAGATATTAGAAAACATGAATGAAAGATAATGAGGTAATGGACAGGAAAGAGCAGAAATCATGAAGTGGAAAATAAATTTAATACTGCCAAAAGCCAATTCTGAGAAATATTATAAGATTAATTAACCAGTGGCATTTCACAAATTTTCCTTATAACCTGGCAACCTTCTAGCAAGGGATGTACTAAGTATAGTAAGAAGAGAACCCTGCCTCTCATGGACTCCATAACGGTGTTCACAAAATTCTGCACTGCCCCTCATCTCAGGCTGTTTTCTATTTCAGTGTATGCAATATGGACAGGACACTTGAAGATGATGCAAGCAATGATTTCTGGGCTTTTAAACATGAGAGTGCCTTATCCATTCAAAATAACTAGTCATGGAGTTAAAAATTTAATTCTTTCCTTTCACACTAAAGGGAAGATGTCACACAGCTAAAGATATTTTTTAGCTCATCAGTGTATGCCCAGATAATTTTCCCCCTTAATTCTGTTTTTAGGAGTAAAATCTTTTTAATTGTCTTACTTAACATTGTGTCACTTAACATCCTAACTACCACCACTACCTCAAACAACAAAAGAAAACATGTCAGAGTAGGAGTGAAGCTCAGAGGTATTAAAAATTATATTTTCCAAACTTGATAACTAATTCTATTTAAATTAGTGTAGTCTTTAGAATGAAAATTTACCTTTCTGAAGCCACTTGCCAAATGGAAGAACAAGAAAAAAATGATATCTATTTGTATCAACAAATAAAACATTGTTAGTTAAATGTAAAAGTCAAATCATTTACTTTGTAGTTTTATGTTTTATTTTGCAATACTATAAACAAAAATTGATATGTAATGGTCTAAAATTGAGTCCTGTGATAGCTATAACATTCCTCACATTTGAGAATTTTTTGATTGTACATGCTGGTGAACAAAAAGAGTCCAAACACACTATCACATGCACATAAGACACACCCACTCACACACATACAGAGAGGTAAATACAGATGTAAACATAAACCACAAACATACAAAGAAAAATAAATATACCTATACACATATATATATAGACATATGTACCCAATTATACCCCTAAATACTCATAGTCATAACATTTGTAAACATTTGTACATAAACACATGCTTGCACACATGTATGTCCACACATGCAAACATACATCTACACACAAACATACACAGATGAGCCATATATACATTACCCAACCACAAACATCCAAGTGTATTAGTCAGCTTTGCACCACTATGTCCAGAGAATAACTTACAAGAATAACTTAGAGGAATAAAGAATTATTTGGCTCAGTTTCTGAGGTCTCAGTCCATGGTTGGCTGGCCCTTTTTTGGGGGGCCTGAGGTGAGGCATAGCATCATGGAAGAAAAATGTGATGGAGAAAAAGTAGTCAAGTCAAGGAAGCTGGGAAGCAGACAGTGAGGAAGGGATCTGGAGCAGATAGAATTCCCAAGGTCAAGTTCCTGTTGATCTACTTCCTCTAGTCATACTCCACCTGATTAGTTACTACTCAATAGTCCGTTCAAAGATTCTATCCATCAAATAGCTTAATCCATTAATTTGGATCCCAACATGTGGGCATTTCTGTGCTGTCTAGAACATGAACTTTGGGGGGCCTTCCGGATCCAAGCCATAACACCAATTCTAGATCTAACTCATGTCCCAAAATTATTTAAAAACTGGACTTCTATAAATATGAAAGCATTCCAATAACTGATATTTCAAAACCAAGTAAAATATTTAAATATTCATTTGAACAACTAAGTTTTAAGAAAAGGAAATGTCCTTGAAAATACTTAGAGTGTTATAAACTGAGAACACAAAATGTGAGCTGTAATACATTTGGGAAACAATTCAATTTCATCTAAGCCTGTTTTTCTCTTCTCTCTCTGCTCCAATTTTCTTTTTTCCTCCTCTCATGTGATGTGTCATATTGACTTGAATGTACAAAATGTTTTATTTCTGAAAGTAACCAGCAATTTACAGGCTGATACCAATGACTGGGCTGTCTGTAGGAATAAAAATGGATCCATAAATTCTAGCATTCCACTGTTGTTAATGTTGCTCCAGGTGTAAGGAGACAGAAAGAATACCTGTTACATTCACAGGTATGATATTAAAACTACTTAGCATAAATTCATGCTTGGAAATGAGCAGATATGAGATAATACACATAGAACAAGCTCAGTAACTTAGAAAAACAATATATATATATGTATATATAAATTTTCAGTAAGTTTCTCTTTGAGAGAAAAGGGTCTGTATAAGGAAATAAGGCTTTCTCAGAGTTTCACCCTCACTTACTCAAAGACCATCACTGACCTGTTTGATTCACCTCTACACAGTGTAGGAAACAATGTGAGAAAAAGCTATGGAGGAACAGCAGGCTGGGCCAGCCCATCTCACCACCTGCCAAGCAGTGACCAGAAATAAAATCTTGTTTCTCTAACGTTGAATGATTCCTAGTTGTTTGTGTTCCTACATTTGTAACCCCCGTCCTCTTTTATTCTTCATCTATCTACAGAGCTCAGAGCAGAACACTGAATAGTTGTGTAAAAGACAAAACCAATCTTGTTTTTCATTTGAAGATTCTTAAATTCTACCACTGTAAGAGGACCAATAAATTGAAAAACACCTGACATGATTAAGGGAATCATGTGAGTAATGAATAGGCGCTGCTCTTGCACCCATTGTGTATTCTCAAAAGCCCTCAATGTCACTCAGTCTTACTAAAAATTTAGACAAAATAAGGAATTTAATAACTGTCCAACAAATTCTACAAGGAAATGAAAATAAAGATCTAGAAAGAATGGTTAAATGATGAATAATCAAGTTTTATAAGAAAATTTTATATTATCTCTAAAATTTCCACATGCTAGAAAACAAAAGAAAGTAATGCATTAACCATTTTCTGCATATCTGCTGTCTTCTCAGGACTGTACCTAAGCATAGACACATGTGCAACCACGTTGTGGATACAGCTCAGGGATAGAGTGCTTGCCCAGCACACCTGTGTTCAATATTTGGTACAGAATTTTTTAAAAAGATACATATGTATGCAGCCCAGCCATTTGTTTTGTGGGGCTCAAAGGATTTCCATCTCAACATGCCATTATAAAAGGATAAACAGAATCACATTAATTTCAGAGAGTTCTAGGCTCTTTAGAGCTTCATTTTGGGTTTGTTTCTCTGGATGACTCAGCATTGGCAGTGCTGGGACAGAAAGCATTGATGAATGTATTTGGGGCGGGCTGGAGTGTATTGTAAGAAATATTTGATGCATAAAAGATATAGCTCAGAGTGTAAGGTAAAAAACAGCGCCTTTCTAATTTTCACATCCCCTCTCTAAAAGCCCAAGGCAGTTCCCGCCCCAGGGGGTTCCTCTCCTGAATCTTCCACCTGGGAAACAAAGCCTAACTGCTCAGGTTAGCACATCAAAAGAAGACCGCGACTGCTTATCTGTCTCGCAGATTTTAAAGTGACCAAGCCTTTTAAAGTGACCAATCCCTGGCTCGCCATGCGGTTTGTAGTGGGCTCTATAAAATCCCTCCCATGCGTCCCCTCTCTCTCTTCTCTTTCCTCTTTCCTTCGCCCGGGCGCCCACTCCCCTGAATAAAGGATTTTCTGGCTGCACGAGGTGTCCGTGTCTGGCTGGCCGATACCCTAAC